>JASANE010029458.1:0-24905 GCA_030248225.1 Trileptium ribeirensis | reverse complement strand
GATTGGCTCACACTTTTCGTCCTGGATCCGAATTTTACCCCGCAGCCCCTCGAAAATCCCCCGGGATTCCCCTTGTCCCGCTTCCCTTCCTACGCCCTCTTCGTGTCCTCGCTGTCCTTTTGTCTTCTTGTCGCTCTCTGAAACCGACACTTTTGGTCTGCTGTTTTTGTTGTTGTTGTTGCTGTTGGTGTGTTGTGTGTGTGTTTATCCTGAGCGACCTTTCTGTCGCCTCAGGACGCCATCATGTCTAATGTGTGTTGTGTGTGTTTGTACATGTGTATTTGTGTGTGTAGACAGTAATATATATTGTTGATATGTATGTATTATACACATATATGTACATAAGGACACGACATAAGAACGGACGGACGAGGACATCACATACAAAAAGCGTTAAAATTTAAGAGTTTTACGAACGGAAACACAAGCAGTCACATGAAAATCTTGAATAAGCCCGAAGCTTTCTCTATGTTTTAAGGTGTCCTCATGAGACAGGATCACCTTTCGAATTAAATAGTTTGAATTAAGCTGGGACCGGAAACAGTATAAACGTCGTGAGTTTAGGATCCGATTTTGCTGAACATCCGGCGATGATTACGGGAAATTGGGACTTCAAAGTTTGCATTTCATGAGAAAATTGGCACGAAAGTGGCAGATGGTCAACTTCCGAGTACCTGGAGGGTTTCTTCGAAATTTATGTCGGCAAAGTTGATAGAAGACGACTCTCTCTTAGGATTATAGATCGAACTCACGGCTTACGGTAGCTGTCAAATTCATATTTCCGAAAGTGTCCTAATTGGACGAGCATGGAAGACCCCAAAAAAGTGCGCGGGCTACAACGGATGACGATTGGGGTGGCGGAAATCGCCATCCTTAGCCACAGGCGAAAAAAAATTTCGAAGTTACGACCTAACGCGTCGAATTTTCTAATCAGTTCGACTTCGATGGCGCGAAGCTTCGGTCGACTCACGCGACCGGCTCCGACGCTATAGCTTATAAGGTATGGTTTCACATTTTTTTCCGCTTTTCCGCGTTTTTGCTTTTTGCGAGTTTGGAATGGGGTTCGACGGTTGGAGGACTCGGCGAGGCCGTCTTCCGTCTCTTGCGCAGGGGCACTGCGACGGGAGTCCTGGATTCGAATAGTGTAAGTCTTCATCAGAACCGCACAAATCGAGCACCGTGGCCCCCCCTCCCCCCAGCCGTACAGCTACATAACATTCATAGGCAGTTAATTAGGTTTTTGGTTTAGCCTCCGCAAGCCTCTAGTTTTTTTTTTGTTTTTTTTGAGCGCCCCACTTTCCCTACGGAGCCTTATACTGTGATTGTAGCCACCCAAGTCTGAAGTCCTTCTGGATTCCCCGGCCGCGGCTGAAGATAGGCACACTACGAAAATGTCCGGTTGCTCGTTTAGGCCTATGTATTTCATGTCCCGCCCCACATTTCAGTCTTCTTTTTACAGTTTTAGCGCAGTGGCAGTTCATTTTCCCGTATCTATGTAATCGATCTGCACGGGGACCTCCCGCGCGGCAGAATGTATATTAACCTTGTCAGGCCATAAGAACACAAATATATTTGATGATCTGAAGTCGACGAGAGGTTAAGTGGCCACCCCCGCAGGCCGCAGTTGAGAGACAACTGTATACTGCGAGTGTTAGGAGTAAGAAAAGATAGGAAAGAAATATACAGGGCAACTCGAAAAAACCACACAACAAAAAAGAGAAAACAAAAGAAGTGTATCCGGGACCCGATTCGCCCCTGGCCCGACGCATTTTTTAAAACAGACCCCACGGGATAAGGAAATAAAGAAAAAATCGGACGGCTGTTGGGTCACACGGCGTAATGCTCTGTAGGACGGTACCCCTACCAAAATTCCAGCGGGGAATCAAATTGTGAAATCAATCCTACCTTAGCTCGGCCCTGGGGCTGGCCTCGGAAGTTGTGGGGGGGCCCAACATCCATCAGGATACGCGACCGCGTCCCGGTTTATTGTCCCGACGAATTATTTTGGAGCCACCCCTTTTTCTTTTAAGCCTTTCTTGTTCGGTCAGTTTGTACTGTTAGCTAGGTAAGGTCGTCAAGACGATAGGCATGAAACTAGGTATAGGCAATACCGCTAGGGCGCGGTTGAGGTAGAAACTGTCGGGAGGGCTCGTATACACTCCACCGTCCACCGACCCAAGGAGCGCCCTGTCTCAGAGCTTGAACAGTCAGATTCGACACTTTTTCCGACTTAGCTGCACATTGTCACTTGAGTGGCATGCGTTTAGGAGCAATTTCCGCAAAGCACTCTAGGCCCCGCGCGCCGCACAGCTATTAGTTCGTGACGTCTAGCTGAAGAAGGATAACCGCCCTAGTCCGCGCGCACGCGCGGTATCAGCACGCTCCGTTTCTATTTGCCTCTCTAGCGCCCTGCGCCCTGACTTACCGAACCAAAGCATTAGTCGCGAGTTCTGCCAAGTTTGTCGAACTTGAACAAGGAAAAACACTTGTTCCGATAGAATATTTATCGTCTCAAGTAAACTTCGTTTCACACGCGTTTTGCTTTGATTCTGAGACGATAGGAAACTGCTGATTTGTCCGCACGGACGAGCAGGCCCTTCTACCCGTCACGGCTTGGGGTGCTGAGAGTGGCCGACAAGCCCTGTCGTGCATGGCCTTCTAACTTATTTATTTCGTTTTACTACTGGAATCAAGGAATAAAATAATAGTAGAGCACCATCAAAAGATTGACTCGAGTCTCTACGGCGATAACTCGAAAAGTTCACTAGGGATTTCATTCTATTTTCATCAGTATAGACTTTATAGGAGGGAGCAGGCCACGCCAATTGATCATCCGACATTAAACTTTCCAGGGCCTGTCGGAACCCTGTGGTTGCCACATAGGCTACCATGCTCTAGCACGGAGCATATCAAGATTTTAATTAGGTAAATCAACTTGAGCCTCAAATTTTCTAAGGATATTTTTATCTTTTTTATTTCTAACAATTTAACACCACTAAAGCTAGAACTAGAACTAACTTATCCGATGAGTCTAAGATAGGAATAACGGCTAGGCTCTCATGACCTGTGAGCAGGTGTCGGTGCTAGCCTCCCTGGGGGAGACCTCAGAAATCATACCAGAAACTAGACACTTGCGCAACTCAATCGGGCGGGGTCCGAACACACCCCGTGAAGCGCGCCTGCGGCATGCTAAGCTCCGTAGCTTCTTGGGTCTGACCAAGAATTAGCGTCAAAATTTCAGCATTCACGGTCTGCCCTTGAGGTTTACGATAGCCGGGGTCGTATGGGCATGGCTGTTTAGGAAGTTGCGCCATGCTAGCTGCGTCACCGTGTATTATTTATTGAGGGCCACTGCTCCCCGTGAGCCCCGTTTTGAAATTTTGTCGTTCCACCCCAACGTTGACGAGTTTAAAATGTTGGTTTACTCTAGACGCTCGTGAGGCGTATATTTCTATTTCGGGTAACCGCAATGACGGTAATCGCTTGTCGGAAATCTCAGAAATTTTTGCCAATCGAATTGCATAGGTTAGAAAATTAGTTTCTTGGGTGACCTCTTCTGCATCCAGAGTGCATTAGGGTACACGTTCTTGTATCGCCGTAACTTTTGCAACGTGCCTATTTTAGTGTTATTTGTAATGCTAGAATAATCGAGTGTTCATCTTCGTGCCCTTTATAAATATCCTCCTATTTGAATGTCAACGAGGTTCAGACATGGACCCAGCTTCCGCCTCATTATCCAAATTAGACACCTGAACCCAAGATCCAACCGCGTGCGGCCGACATTTGCGTACATTGAACCGAAGGGCACTATTTCAGAAATCGACTTTTGAGTGTGCTTAATGAATGAATGAATGCTTATTACTATCAAGTATATAAACACCTTGATTTATTTCGTGTTTGCCAATGAATTTATTTTGTTTATTATTGGTGCATCTTATTCATATTACCTCGGATTGTGATTCGCGCGGCTCAATCCGCGGACTATTAAGGACTTTCGAATTGTCTACGAATCGACGGTTACTCAGGACCGCAATATTATCCTGACTATCGTCTTAATAAATTACTTAGTTTTTGGTTCAGCTCGATTTTTACGAATTTCTCTCTGATTTGACGCGACGTCAACGTCAATGCTGCGACGACATTTCGGACAGCCAACCATTGGTGCTATACTGTTAAGTGGGTACTTTTCGTGGACACGCGGTTGGATCTTGGGTTCAGGTGTCAATTTGGATAGCGAGCAAGGCAAAAACTTGGGTCACGTTGAACTCGTTTACATTCAAATAGGAGGATATTATAAGGGCACAAAATAAACACGATATTCTAGCATTAAAATACACAAAATAGGCACATTCCAAAAGTTACGGCGATACAAGAACGTGTACCTGCAACGCACTCTGGATGCCAGAGGTCACCCAGAGCTAAACTTCTAACCTATGCAAATTCGATTGGCAAAATTTCTGAGATTCCGACAAGCGATTACCGTCATTGCGGTTACCAAAATAGAATATACGCCTCATGGTGTCTAGAGTAACCGTAAACATTTTAAAACTCGCAACGTGGGGGTGGAACGTACAAATTTACGGCTCACGGCGTGGCCCTCATACGATGTAATAACGGTGACGCAGCTGCATGGCGCAACTTCCTAATACCATGCCAATACGATTCCGGCTATCGTAACCTCAAGGGCGGACCGTGAATGTAAAAATTTTGACCCTATTCTTGGTCAGACCCAAGAAGCTACGGAGCTTAGCAGGCCGCAGGCGCGCTTCACGGGGTGTGTTCGGACCCCGCCCGATTGGTTGCGCACATGAAAGTTGAAGCACACGTTGATTTGCCTAGTTAAGATCTGGATATGCTCCGGGCTAGAGCATTGTAGCCTATGTGGCCCCCACAGGATTCCGACAAGCACTAATAGTTTAATGTCGGACGGTCGATGGTGTGGCCTGCTTCCTTCAACAAATTCAATACTTATGAAAATAGAATGAATCCCTAGTGAACTTTCCGAGTTATCGCCGTGAACGATTTAAATGTTGCTGGTGTGCTCCTATTATTTTATTCCTTGATTCCAGTAGCAAAACGGAATAATTAAGTTAGAAGGCCATGCACGCCAGTGCTTGTGACATTCTCGCACACAAGCCATGGCGAGCAGTGCCTGCTCGTCCGAGCGGAGAAACCGAAAAAGCCCTATCGTCTCCGTATCAAGTAAGCAGAACTCCGAGTTTGTGAAACAGAGTTTATTACAACGATCAGTAGGTTTCCATTGGGACGAATGTTCCTTATCAAGTTCGAGAAACTTGGCAGAACTCGCGACTAATGCTTTGGTTCGGTAAGTCGGGGCGCAGGGCGCTAGAGAGGCAAACAGAAACGGAGCGTGCTGATACCCGCACGTGCGCGGACTAGGGGCGGTTATCCCTGCTTCAGCTCAACGTTAGCGAACTAATCAGCTGCGCGGCGCAATAAGCAGGGGCCCTAGAGTGCTTCGGAAATTGCTCCTAAACGAAAGCCACATTAAGTGACGAATGTTCGCATTCAGTGACGGAAAAGCGGTGTCCAAGACTGACTATTCAAACTCTGCAACATTACGGGGTCGCTACTCAGGGCAATGCCGACGGTAAAGTATTATGCGGGGCGTCCAACAGTTTACACTAGAGCTACACTCGCAGTCTTGCCTACACTTGGGTTCATTCTATTGCATTTGACGACCTTACCTACCTAACAGTACGACTGACCGAACGGGAGGCTAAAGAGAAAAGGGTTGGAATAATTCGTCGGATTTGGACCGGGGGAATGCGGTCGTCGTGTTAAATGGCATGATGCGTCCTTCTAGGCAACTTTCGAGGCCGCCCCATGGCGAACTCAGTTGATTGATTTCAATTTGATTCTCCTCTGGAATTTTGGTGTCGGTAAGTCCTACAAACCGTACGGATCTAGCCGACGGGTGACTCGACCTTATTTCCTACGCTTGGGTCGTTTTGAATAGTCTAGCCAGGGGCGATCGGCCCCGGACGCATTCGTGTCTTTTGTTTTCCCTTTTGTTGCTATTTCGTTGCCTCTCTCTATTTCCTATCTTTTTCTTATTCCACTGCAGTGTTGCAGTTTCTCAACTGCACTGTAGTGCGTTGAGTTATCATCGACTTAGTAGTCGATGTTGTTGTGTTCCTATGGCTGACTGGTTAATATATATGATTCTGCAGCGGGCTTAAATTTCCCGTGCAGGATCGAATCATGATACGGGAAAATGAACTGGCAAGCGCTGAAACTGTAAAAAGCTGAATCTGAGCAGACATGATACATAGCCTAACGGGCAACCGTTTCGGTGTGCCCTACCTAAGACCACGGGGAATCAAATCACTTTCACTGGTGCGGAGCTTGAACTTGATTATCTGGACGGCTCCGACGCTATAGCTTATAAGGTATGGTTTCACATTGTTTTCTGTTTTCCGTGTTTTTGCTTTTGCGAGTTTGGAATGGGATTCGACGGTTGGAGGACTCGCGTAGACGTCTTCCGTCTTGCGGAAGGGGACTGGCGACTGCAGTCCTGGATCGATAGTGTAGTCAAAGAGGAGAACTGAGGAATCGAGAGTATGTGGGGTTTACTTTCCCAGATGTAACAGTGACAGGCCATTCATAGGCAGTTAATTAGGTTCATTGACAAGCCTCCGGCAAAACCAGTCCCTGTTTTGAGAATCCTGAGCGATTTCACGGAACGATACTGTGATTGTAGCCACCGAAGTTGAAGTCCTTCTGATTCCCCGTGGTCTTAGGTAGGGCACACCGAAACGGTTGCTCGTTAGGCTATGTATCATGTCTGCTCAGATTCAGCTTTTTACAGTTTTAGCGCATGGCAGTTCATTTTCCCGTATCATGATTCGATCCTGCACGGGGAATTTAAGCCCGCTGCAGAATGTATATTAACCTGTCAGCCATAGGAACACAACAACATCGACTACTAAGTCGATGATAACTCAACTGCACCGCAGTGCAGTTGAGACACTGCAATACTGCAGTGTAGTAAGAAAAGATAGGAAAGAGATAGAGGCAACGAAACAGCAACAAAAGAGAAAACAAAAGAAGCGAATGCGTCCGGAGCCGATCGCCCCTGGCCCGACTATTTAAAACGACCCCAGGAGTAGGAAATAAGGTCGAGTCGCCCGTCGGTCAGATGCGTACGGTCTGTAGGACGTACCCCTACCAAAATTCCAGCGGGGAATCAAATTGAAATCAATCAGCTGAGCTCGCCCCTGGGGGTGGCCTCGAAAGTTGCCTATAAGGACGCATCATGCCATTTAGCAGCACGACCGCGTTCCCCCGGTCCAAATCCGACGAATTATTCCACCCCTTTTTCTCTTTAGCCTCCCGTTCGGTCAGTCGTACTGTTAGCTAGGTAAGGTCGTCAAATACGATAGGATGAACCTAGGTATAGGCAATACCGCTAGTGTGTCTTTAGGGTAAACTGTTGGACGCCCCGCATAATACTTTACCGTCGGCATTACCCTAAGTAGCGACCCCTGTTGCAGAGCTTGAACAGTCAGATTCGGACACCGCTTTTCCGTTACTGAGTGCAAATACTCGTCACTTGAAGTGGCATGCGTTTAGGAGCAATTTCCGAAGCACTCTAGGGCCCCTGCTTATTGCGCCGCACAGCTGATTAGTTCGCTAACGTTGAGCTGAAGAAGGATAACCGCCCCTAGTCCGCGCACGCGCGGGTATCAGCACGCTCCGTTTCTATTTGCCTCTCTAGCGCCCTGCGCCCTGACTTACCGAACCAAAGCATTAGTCGCGAGTTCTGCCAAGTTTGTCGAACTTAATAAGGAACACTCGTTCCGATAGTAAAATATTGATCGTTGTAATAAACTTTGTTTCACAAACTCGGCGTTCCGCTTCCTTGATTCTGAGACGATAGGAAACTGCTGATTTGTCCGCACGGACGAGCAGGCTCTACCCGTCACGGCTTGGGGGCGAGAATGCCACAAGCCCTGTCGTGCATGGCCTTCTAACTTATTTATTTCGTTTTACTACTGGAATCAAGGAATAAAATAATAGGAGCACACCCGCAAAAGTTGACTCGTTCACGGCGATAACTCGAAAAGTTCACTAGGGATTCATTCTATTTTCATCAGTATAGACTTTATAGGAGGGAGCAGGCCACGCCAATGATCATCCGACATTAAACTTCCAGGGCCTGTCGGAACCCTGTGGTTGCCACATAGGCTACCATGCTCTAGCACGGAGCATATCAAGATTTTAATTAGGTAAATCAACTTGAGCCTCAAATTTCTAAGGATATTTTCATCTTTTATTCTAACATTTAACACCACTAGCTAGAACTGAACAACTTCCGATGAGTCTAAGATAGGAATAACGGCTAGGCTCCATGACCTGTGAGCAGGTGTCGGTGCTAGCCTCCCTGGGAGACCTCAGAAATCATACCAGAAACTAGACACTTGCGCAACCAATCGGGCGGGGTCCGAACACACCCCGTGAAGCGCGCCTGCGGCATGCTAAGCTCCGTAGCTTCTTGGGTCTGACCAAGAATAGGGTCAAAATTTAGCATTCACGGTCTGCCCTTGAGGTTACGATAGCCGGGGTCGTATGGGCATGGTGTTAGGAAGTTGCGCCATGCAGCTGCGTCACCGTTATTACATCGTATGAGGGCCACGCCGTGAGCCGTAAATTTGTCGTTCCACCCCACGTTGCGAGTTTAAAATGTTGGTTACTCTAGACGCCGTGAGGCGTATATTCTATTTCGGGTAACCGCAATGACGGTAATCGCTTGTCGGAATCTCAGAAATTTTGCCAATCGAATTTGCATAGGTTAGAAGTTTAGCTCTGGGTGACCTCTCGCATCCAGAGTGCATTAGGGTACACGTTCTTGTATCGCCGTAACTTTTGGAATGTGCCTATTTTGTGTATTTTAATGCTAGAATATCGTGTTTATTTTGTGCCCTTATAATATCCTCCTATTTGAATGTCAACGAGTTCAACATGGCCCAAGTTTTTGCCTTGCTCGCTATCCAAATTGACACCTGAACCCAAGATCCAACCGCGTGGGCCGACATTTGCGTACATTGAACCGAAGGGCACTATTTCAGAAATCGACTTTTGAGTGTGCTTAACTAACTAACTAATGCTTATTACTATCAAGTATATACACCTTGATTTATTTCTCGCGTTCGCCAACGGAATTTATTCGGGTCCTATTATTGCGGCACTCTATTCATATTACCTCGGATTGTGATTCGCGCGGCTCATCTCGTGGACTATTAGGACTTTCGAATTGTCTACGAATCGACGGTTACTCAGGACCGCAATATTATCCTGACTATCGTCTTAATAAATTACTAGTTTTTGGTTCAGCTCGATTTTTAATTGTCGCCAATTTCTCTCGATTTGACGCGACGTCAACGTCAATGCTGCGACGACATTTCGGACAGCCAACCATCGGTGCTATACTGTTAAGTGGGTACTTTTCGTGGACACTCGGTGGAAGACTGCGGGTTGTTGCGCCATGATAAGCCTGGAAACGAACGTTGGGTCATCGTATCGAAAGATTCGCTGCTCACGAGGACACTTCATCGATCGCTTTTTTGACACTGTAAACCTCACTTTGATATTTTTTCCTTCATTGTTCTAATATTTGCTTTTGTGTAATATTACCGTGTTTGCCACTGCGTTTGCTTATATTTGTTAGGTCTGTGGTTCCTTCATTTTACTCGCCACGGTTGAAATAGTTTGCGCTGTGGAAGTTTTTGTGCTCTCTATCTTACTTAAAGAAACTCGTGATGTTACATTGCCGACCGGGACCGTTGTGTTTCTTCATTGATAACCTGGTAGGGTGATCTATTTTTGGTTATTTAGCCTAGTGGGTCAAAGTAGTTTGGTCTAACACGAACGTGATATTTACACCTATAATAATGCATTTTTTCTCTTTATTTTTTTGCTGCGTTCGTACAGTATTTAACGCACCGATTTGGCTGTTAGTTAGACACCAGTCCTCTGATATTCAAGTGTACGCATTTATCTATCGCAATCGAGAGCCTACCCTTATCTAAACGGACTCTAACGTTAATCACAACGGAGACTTGGAGAATAGTGACTTTTTCGGCGCTACTGACGGACCGATGGAGGACACTGTTCAGACTAGACCTCGACCGGCCGCGACTGCCGGCGAACGACCGTTAACGCCGCCACCACCTCGACCGTCTGGACACTTGCGTCGTGGAGAATTTTCCGAGGCGCTTGGTGCCGACACGAACGCTACGAGCGCCAATCTACACCACTTGACCACCCAGCCTACCGGTCCTCTAATGATACCGTTAATGGATATGCCAACTTTTGACGGGAAGCCCGGAGGCCAGGATTTCGAGGATTGGGTTCTTATGTATAACCGTCTCGCCAACGCCAATGGTTGAGACCATCGCCGAAAATTAATTTGTGTACCAGCTCTCTTGCGTGGACCGGCAAGGGAAGCTTTCGAGGGCCTCCCACCGGGAAAACGCCAAAGTTTTCTAGGATTAGTTTAGTGGCCAACCTACTTTTTCTGTTTTCGTCTTCTCGTCGACCTGACAAATCGTTATCAGGACTTTGCACCCGACAACAGGGAGCAAATGAACCAGTCGCTATGTATGGTCTCGAACTGCAAAAGTTGTGTGATCGTGCCTTCCCCGATATGGAGGATGAGCAAAGAGATACCATGCTTCGTATGTTTTTCCAAAGGGATTTACGACCTGAGGTGCGCAAGCAAGTCCTTAACCAGATTCATGAGTGCGAGACATTCAGGGATACTGTATGTGTTGCTAAGCGGTACGAAGATGCTAATGCTGCTTGCCCCGACCCGGACGCTTCAGTCACTAGTAAGCCTCGTACTAAAACAGTGAACTCGCTCCTTGAGGAAGGAGGCGAAGGTCTGATCACACAACTGCAGACTATGATAGCGGAACACCGCAAGGCAAATAATAGTATTAGCGACACGATTAGTCGACTATTGGACGTGATCGATAAGCGAGCTGAGAACGCGCACCAGCTAAATGCACTCGTGCAGCCGTTTGTGCCTGCTGTTGCGGCCGCATCACCGCCACGCGCGCTGCCGCCGCCGATTACTTGGTACCGTTGTGGAGAGCCGGGACATGTTATGCGCGATTGCCTGCATGCTGCACGCTATCCGCCAGCCGCTAACAGCGCACCGCGCAACGCTGACCCAGTGTCAGTTTATGTTTCTGGTGCAGTACGCCGAGAGCCAGGGCAGTACCAACCAAGGAACTACGGAGGAGCTTACCCGCGAAATGACAACTAAGCTATGGGCCGTGGATATCCTCAACTACCTCCGTCTCGTCGATTTGAGACCGGAGCAGGGTATCGAAATAACCCCGTATGGAATAACGGCGGGAACCGCCTGAACTTGAGTCAATCCGGATATCAGTCGAATCGAACACCCTCAGGTTTTGCTAATAATGTTCGCGGAAATGGAGACTACCCCACTAACCGACAACCTGCTATGTATAATAACCGGCCGGGACATGCCAATGGATATCAAAGGGTCCCAAATGAGCGACCTCAGCTTGACCGAGGCATGGGACCCCAACAACAGGCCAGCCGTCCTTATGCTGGAGATATCGGAAATAGAAATGGTGGTGCCGTAGCTCGCCGCCTGTACCAATTAAATTCCAATGCTTCGCAAACAGAAGGCAATCGAGATCCCAGTCCAGCCACTACTCATCGTTTAGAAGTGCTTAGTCGTGAACTCGGCATGATCCAAGGCAAACTAGGGTACAGCGCTCCGGCTGGACGCGTGAACGCTATCGCTACCACCGATGAACCGCAGTATGACGACGATGGATATCTGATGAACAGGAACGATGACGACATGGTCTTTCCTGAGATGATGGATGGACTTGTTGAGAGGCATTTGAACGTGATTACGACCGCTCCTTGGTTTGATGCCGCGCGTCTTCCTCGGAGTTGTGGTCCGTTCATGCCTATCGACGATCCTGAGGATAGGACATGGATTTCGACGAACGCCGACAATGAACAGTGCCTGGACGAAATCACTAGCACTGTACATCGCACGGAAAATCTAAAATATCAAAAAGAGGGTTACTTGTGAGAGGGATTGTATATGTCATGTGTGGATGTACCTAGCGCAGGTTTCAA
This sequence comes from Trileptium ribeirensis, assembly GCA_030248225.1. Classification (NCBI taxonomy): domain Eukaryota; kingdom Metazoa; phylum Nematoda; class Enoplea; order Enoplida; family Thoracostomopsidae; genus Trileptium; species Trileptium ribeirensis. The sequence continues at coordinate 12,755 of JASANE010029458.1, read as the reverse complement.
TCCGCTTGTACATATGTCTGCGAGCGAAGTAGAGAGCGAACCGCGAGGCGAGCGACTGATCGATCAATCGAACTGTCCGGCCGTGCGTGAGCCCGGAACGAACAAACGAACTATGACTGCATTGGAAGGTAGTAATGGTAGTCTTTAGATTTGTGAAGAAATGGAAACCGGTTACGTTGAAAATTATAGGTTGAGTGATTTTAAGAGAAGTGATGATTTTATTGCCGGTAGTCCCCAGGGAATCACCTCAAGGGGGAATTCCGGAACCCCCAGCTCTTTGGAGATGACTGAAAGGAATGTGGAAGATGATGTTGATGTATGTGAGCCATTGTTGTTATTTTCCTCCTCTGAAGCTGGCCATCCGAGAGAGTGTGTGGAGAGTGTTGTTGATGATTATTCCGGCAGGGAAGCCGATGATGTTGATATGGCTCAGGAAGATATGGATCAATTCGGGTCGTCGTGTGAGGCACCCATGGAGCTTTTGGAGACCGGTGGACGGTCAGGAACGATGGAGGTTGAGACGTAGCATGTTGGGGCCCTTTCGGAGTCGTCCAGTCCTAGTTCCGTTCTAAATTATAGGTCGTATGATGTAGTATGTGGGCCGGACCGCCGCGCGGGTCGTCCCTTGTGTGTGCGTGAGAATTGTGTGTCGTATGAACTTGTTGATTTACCTAGGTTAGGTCGCGCTTGCAGTCTTAGTGAATTTATGGCGGATAATGATGGAAGTGAAGTTGATGTAATTGAATGTTATTTTGAACCGGCCAATTATAACATTGATGCTCAGACATAATATAGACCTCATTGGCATGGTATTCATTGGGTCCTTCCTTGATGCTGACCGGGGCCGCCCTTGTCACCCGTATCTAAGCCGAGGTAGCAACGCGTTCGCGACCGCTTGCGCCAATGAAGCGGGTATGATCGTTGGGGCTGAAAGTATTGCCCGGGGTCTGCGCAGGTACGGGGATGTAGATGGCGGGGTGGCAGATAAAGACCGCTCATCGCATTGTGAGGCTTCCGTTGCGCCCACCGTTGCTGAAGCGCGCAGTAACGTTCCCCATGCTAAGCTTAGTTTTTCCAATAACTTGTGTGATGAATTTGATGCGGCTAATGATGTTGTTGATCAAAAAGGCAGTGAATTGAGCGAGTCGACTGAACTCCTAACTGAACATAACGGATCCGATGGGAGCGAAACGAACTGTACAGGCGATGCGAATGAGTGTTATCTAAGTCAGGGTACCCCACAGGAACAAAGTGATTCTGAGGATGAACGGGACAGCAAGCTCGGGTATAAGGCAACTATCGCGCCAGACGATTCCGATGATAGCTACGACGAGTAAGGTGATAGCGAACTGGATGAAGAGCGTGTGTTGAGCGATGAGGAGTTTTGGGCGAACTGGGAAGATCCTAAGGCCGAATGGTACCGACGTGAACCTACCCCGATGTACGAGAGTGGCATCGTAAAGGGGCGTGGGAAACGCGCCGAAACAATGCGCTACCGCGAGTACCTCGAACGACGGTGTTGATTTGAGCATGCGAACAACTCATCTGTCAATGCGCTCCGAGGACGCCGACGATACCACCTGTGAGGATGAATCAAGTGAAATCACTGATCAGGGTAGCGACAGTAGTACTAGTGCAGGGAGGATCCTATCGAAGGGTCGCCGCGTATGCGCCCGGGTAACTTAGCTGAGTCCGCTGGCACCTTGTTTAGTGTTTCTAGCGATATTTTGGGGTCCGGAGAAGATGTGCCTTGTATGCCCTCGGGTAATTCGGATAGCCCAGTCAATAAACCTAGGACAGTTGATGACGAATCCGTCGAAGGGATATCAAGTATGTCCCCGGGTAATTCGGAGGAATCTGTAAGCATAATTAATCAACCAAGGGACGCATGTATGGGACGAGCAAACTTAGTTAATTTTGTACGGGACGCTAATGACGAACGACTACGCCAACTGGACGAGCAACTGTCGAATACGTATGGACTTTATCTTACCAACGATACCCCGATTGAACTTGGACGCATTCGCCCATTAACAGCGAACGAACGAAATCGACTTGTTGGACCGGACGTATTGTTTGTCATTTCAACTGATCATGCCGAGACCGCGCATTATCATTACCCCCGCAGTAAGCTAGCAGAGAATCCGACCCCTCGCATGGAGGAATGCCTAGTCCCGATTAATTTCAGAGCAGGTGAGATAAACGCTGACATTGGACTGTCTGCGGTACTACAACCGCAGGCTCTTTTCTATCAGAGAATTGTGTTAGCCATGGAGCAATTAAACAACTTGAGTAGGCTTTTTGATGTCCGTTTCGAAGGTAGTACCGATGCGACTCTGCAACGAGATTCCGCTATGCTGAGTAGCATACTAGGTATGGCTTCCCCTATCGATCATCGCGTGACTGGATTGTACCTCGATCCAGTAGCTCTTGCCTAAAGGGCACGTAAATCAGGGCCTCTAGGGAACGTAAATCAGACCCCTTTGTGAGCAATTTCTGTCCGCCGTATGAAGCCAACGGACCCTGCCGCGCCGATTGCTGCAGAAAAGCAAATTGTACGGAGTACCCGCAGCTGCACAAGACCCTGAGCGCTCTGGAGCGCGAGTTAGATGACGCACACCATGGCGTATTGGACACTAACTATTACTCGCTGTTAGTACATTGTTTTTGTGTGGCAAACGAACCATTGTGCGATCTCACCAACAATCGCAGGGAGAAGTGTTTTGCAAGCTTAATCGCCGCCGCTGCAGGCGCCGTCTCGGGATTTTTGGGTCTAGGAATGGCTTTCGCCAACGGAGTCCATATTAGCAATGTTCGACAACAGATAACCGTTCTCGAGAAGTTTATGCGCGAGACGAACGATGTCTCTTTCAGGAACACCAAGGCTATAAAACAACTGACCCGAGCTAATGAGGATATCTACGCGTTTTTACATCACAGCATGCAAGAGGTGGTCGCCTGTGATTGAACAGGTTTGTTGTGCTGATAAGAAAGAAATCACCCACGTACACCACCAATTAATGGACCACATTCTTCGAGCCAATATGAGCTCGTCCGTACAGGTCATTATGGAGTCCATGCTGAGCGGCGAACTGTCTTCTGCTGTAATTGATGTCGTTATGTTACGACAGCTATTCTCTATGGACCCATGCATCGCTAAAACTATTCTCATGCGAGAACCCAACTTAGCATACCAATTTTTAGCCGCGGTAGGCCTGTGAGTGTGGACCTAGGAGCATTTCGCTTTGGGTTTATTCTCCAATTACCACTACCTAAACGCAGCGATGACCGACCTTATTTTCGGGTCTACAACACTGGCTGAAACGCTCCTGACACGCTCACGCTGCTGAGACTGCCGCTTCCGCAATACGCCGCCCGTTTAGGCCGTATCCGCTTTAAATCATTGAACCTAGGAGCATGCAAGCAGAGGCCGGAATTGCTTTTTGCGAACCACACGCGCTATTGACCGACCATAGCACCAACTGCTTAGAATGGATCATCGCTGGTGAACTTGTGCCCGAGTTCATCAAACACGCATGTAGCAATCGAACGCTTATCGGTCCACTCGCCAATGACACCGCCGTGCACACCACTATTCAAGGTGTTCTGATTAGGACTAGTGAACCGAAGTTATACTGACTAATCGTAGGCAACTCGCACACGTAACGTTAGGAAAGGCTATAAGGGTTCCGCCTAATGGAATCCTGTGGTTTCCCCACGGAAATGACACACAGCTGGTTATAGGCTCAATAGTGCTGACTAGCATGCTGAAACCTGAGGAAATCACAATCAAATTTGGACCGAACATCACCATTGACCGGCTCTCCGGCCTCAAATTAAGACCTTTAACCTGGAGCTCACTCGACGATGCCAAGGTAACAAACTTACAAGTAGCTCAGCCTTATTTTATCGTTACAATCATCATCAGTACAGTTAGCCTGGTATGACCAAGAGTAAGATCTCGCCTAAGTATGGGTACTATATACCCATGCTGCGAACGACTAATTAAAACTGACGGTAAGCCTAGAAAAGTAATTCGATGAATTAGAACGGAAAAGCGATGTCCGAGTTTTCCACCTGAGGTAGACATCAGCCCCCGCACAGATCGCACTTCGCCGACCGAGGTCACGGTTGCACCTTCGGGGACGCCGCGCGTGTCCGTTGTGTCCAATCATGCCCCGCGTCGCTCCAACAGACTATTGACAACACGTGCCTCATCTGAAGAGGAACTTGTTTTCATAGAAGACGACGAACTATTTGCTGCTCCCACTCGTGACTTACGTCCCGGACCCCGTCAAGGTATGTTCACTAGACAGTTAAATACCATGAATGCCGGCAATACTCCACTACTCATAAATGCAACCATACTCGGTACCCCAGTCACAACACTTGTAGACACAGGAGCCGACGTTTCAATTATGTCCCAAGCCCTAGCAGCCCGTTTAGGTTTGGTACCCCGCGACACAAACACCACCCGGATAGTATCGGCTACACGACAGGAACTGACAATTAGCGGAGGGGTGAAAGCATTAATCACTATAGGGTCGCTAAGCACTCCATGCGACTTCCAAGTAACTACGGATACCCCGGACGTATGCATCCTGGGTACCGACTTCATGGCTTTACTACCATATGTAGCCATATACTTCAAGGACCGTTGCTTGGATTTATCAAACGGAACTGAGAACTGTTCGGCACCTTTCGCCGATCAGGGGGACTATCGACCGCCAGTCATCAATGTAGTATCTAGAAAATACACACAGGTACCGCCGAGCACTGAACCAACGCTATCCCCGAGATCTCTCAACCACCCACTGGCCAAGCTTTGTTTGTGCCAGACACCTTCATTAGAGACATCGCCATCGCTCAAGCCCTAGTGCTCACTGGTCAACGCCTGATTCCAGTAGCAATGATGAATTTTGGGAATCTACCCGCTGCCATACATGCAGGACAAACGATAGGACAGCTCGAGATGCTTGATGCCAATGAGGTCGAGCTCCTATACGACAGCAACAGGCGCCTACTCCAGCTCGGACCCACTCAGCACGTCAAATAATGTAACCGTATTGGAATTACACGCGATAATGTAGTACAGGTGATAAACGACCAAAGAAGACAATCGACACGGAACGATCCATACAGGTACTAAGCAAAATTGACTTTGGGCAAACTACACTTAACCCCTATGAACTGAAACAATTGAAAACCACTATTTCCGAAAATACCGACATATTCAGTGTACACCCATTCGACCTAGGTAGGTGTGGTGTACATCAGCATCGGATAGTTACTGGGGACGCTAAGCCCATCAAACAAGTGCCCTATCGCCTGGCACATTCGCTACGCGAACCCTTGAGAGAGGAATTGAACAACATGGTTGAAGCAGGCCTTATAACACCCTCAGATTCACCTTGGGGTTCTCTCATCGTCTATGTCACCAAGAGTGATGGAACCCTACGTTGGTGCGTAGATTTTCGCAAGCTTAATGTCGTCGCCGAGCGCGACCTATATCCGTTGCCCCGCATAGACGACATTCTGGGTTGCCTAAGGAACACCAAATTTATGTCTAGCTTGGATCTTAACAAAGGATTCTGGCAATTAGAGTTGGATCCCGAGACCAAGGAGAAGACCTCCTACGTCAATTTAGACGGACAGTATGAATACAATGTCCTACCCTTCGGATTAAACTCTTCCCCAGGCGCCTTTCAAAGGTGCATGTCAATCATTTTAAAGGGTTTAGAATGGGAACCATGCCTTATCTACATAGACATAGACATGTACATAGACGACATCCTAGTTTTCTCACCCACATTTGAACAACATTTAGCAGATCTCATCACTGTTTTCGATAGATTCCGTTAGGCTAATCTCAAGCTGAAACCCTCCAAATGCCAATTTGGACAGAAAAAATTAAAATATCTCGGACACATTATTAGCTCTGGAGGAGTTAAACCTGACCCCGAGAAAACAGCGCCATGGATAGTTACAAAAGACCTGAGACACACAAACAACTACAGAGCTTCTTAGGGCTGGTGGGCTACTACCACAAATTTATACCACATTATTCCGAAATTTGTGAGCCACTCAACGCCCTCCGTCGTAAGGACAACGAATTTAAATGGACACCGCAATGTGAGGAAGCATTCGGAAAGCTACGAAAAGCATTAGTGCAAGAACCGCTACTCATCTATCCGGACTTCTCCAAGCCTTTCATACTTCAAATGGACGCTTCAGGATACGTTCTAGGAGCCGTTCTTTCGCAAAAGACTGATAAAGGGACATTGCCAATAGCCTATGCTAGTAAGTCGCTCGTAAACTACCAACGCCGATATCCCGCTATCGAAACCGAAGCCCTTGCTATCAGATGGGTCGCTCTACATTTTAGGCATTACTTGCTTGGGACACGAATTCCATGTCGAGACCGATCACAACCCGCTCAAGGCATTATTTGAGAGGCCACCGCGAAATTCACGCCTAGCCCAATGGCTATATGAGTTACTCATGGAATTGGGTGGTTTCAATATCAAATACCGACCAGGTAAGGCTAATGCCAACGTAGATTGACTTTCACGAGACCCCTGACATGATGTGGAATTTTCTGATTCTGCAGACGAAGCCGAATATGACGCACAGGACCATCCTCGAATGGTTGCTGCAGCAGTAAAAGGACAAGATCGTGGCAAGGGCAAAGCTCCTGCCAAGCCACCGTGGAGACTTCCCACGGAGGACGCTTGGAAACGACTTATGCGACAGCTAATGGGACTTCCGCCGGACGCTCCCGTTAACCTCCCACCCGAGTACGTTCGAGAACGCTTCTATAGAATGTTCGGAGGACCTGGTTACGATCCTCTACCGGACCCAACGCGTTTCATCTTCTCCGAAGACATTGGCGACCCGTGGCCCGAAAGAGTCGAGGTGCCCTGGAGGCCCTCGACCGCTCCCAGACCACCGACTGGACCGGCTCCAGCCCAAGAACCCGTTGGTGAGCCAACCCCTGGACCTTCATCGGCCCCTGACCCATTCGTCAGGCCTACACTATCGCAGGAACCCCCGACTGCTCCGACACCGCCCGCTCCTGGCGCGGCAAGCGAAAGCTCAATCTGTGCCAATGCTGGAACACCTGACCCCACTAGACCCCGGACACTACCGACGACTGTTAGGAAGAGATATGGTGGTTTACCAGAAGTCGAGGAATTCGATACTTTAATTAGGGTCGCTTATGCATGTGGACCGCGAGTACGATTACAACGCCCCGAACCAGTGTATGACAGTGGTAAACACATATATTTACCACACTTCCAACGCTACGAGGGGAGAAATCTTCTCAATTACATACCCTACATTCAACGCCGAGATAAACAATTTGGCCCTATATGGTAGTACTTGCATACTCGTCAATCGCCAGCCGATGAAAAGGCAGCGACCGCCCTCAAATTAGAAGCCCATTATTACCGTCTCTGCCCAGACACTGCCATTCTTTACTTACATCCCATCATGCCAAACGACCACATGCCTAAGCTGTGTGTGCCCAGACTACTCATACGACAAATACTCAAACACGAACATGACACTTTATTCGGTGGACACCCAGTTAGAGATCGTCTACTGAGCAAACCTAATCAATTCTACTATTGGGAGTCCATGGGTAAGGACGTAGACGAATATTTAAAACGATGCGTACTTTACCAGCGATCGCGGAATTTGCCACAAAATGTCCGAGCCGCGCCTGGAGACAACCCGCTAGCTAGTGCCCCCATGCACCGCACGTTCGTTGATATATTGGACACTCGAGTTTTGTCCCGAAAACGAAATCGGTATGTTATCGCTTTCATCGATCAGTTCACAAAACTGGTCATCGCCGCCGCTTTGCCTGACCAGACAGCTAATAGTGTAGCTCGGGTTTTCGTTTAAGACGTGGTGTGCCGTTATGGCGCCCCGGAAGAATTAGTTTCCGACCGAGGAGGATGCTTCGTTTCAGAAGTCATGAAAGCCTTGTGCGTTCGGTTGCACAGATTCCAAAGGGAAACTCTGAGCTACAACCCAAAGGCAAATGGGGAGATCGAACGCTTTAACCGTACATTACTGTTTCTCTTGAGAGTGGCTTTACCCGAGAGCGACCATACTACGTGGGATGAAGTCCTGCCCTACTGCATTATGTCCTACAATTCAGCAGTACACGCGTTCACGCACTACCCACCTTTCGTGATTATGCACGGATTCCAATCCCGAGTACCGGGTGGAATCGAAACACAAACTGATTGGGGACGATACCCCGGAGCAGAAGCTTACCGTGCAAATGTACAACGATGGTTAGCCACGATCAGAGATAGAGCCTATCGCTCCATGCAGTCTGCTAAAGAATATAGGAAACGCTATTATAATCGCAAAATTAAGGTCATAGATTACCGAGTCAATGACCATGTATGGGTCTACCGCTATTACACAACCCCAGGACTATCACGCAAACTGGAACGCAGATGGTGTGGACCGTACCAAATCACTAAGATAATGTTACCTTGCATCTGCGTCAAATTCCCGGGACAACCCAATGCCTCTGACCATGTAGTCCATATAAATCGCACCAAACCATGTTACAGACCACTGAGTAGTTTTCCTGACATCGCCGATTTACTAAAAGCTGTGCCTCCCGTATACATTGAGGCTGCACTACAGGAACCAGGAGAAACCATTCTCGCCGACAAATACTTTGCCAGGGAACTACAGGCTGCCTATCAGAAGGCAGTCGACAGAATGCGAAAAGAAATAGATGGCGCATCTGACACAACTAGCTTAGAGATTGGAGAACCCAATGTAGAATACACGCAAGCTCAGGTAGACATACACCGCGCAGTAGTCGAACAGCTGGCAATTCAGGCCCCAACGCAAGGTTCATCCGGAGCTCCGGAACAGAACAGTATTTGTGACCCCGATAGAACACCCGACACCGAATGGCCCGCTATCTCGCAGGAACTCGCTACACAAGACCCCGCTAAGTTGCCCTACGCGCTTGACAAACCCCCAGGCACATTCTCTGCGGAATACGGACGACATACTGCCCCAATAACCCTTCGGGAACAAGAACGAGCTGTCAGAACTGAGGAACCAAGTAGACCTTTAGCTCTGCCGCGCTCAAGCAATGGTCGTTCGCTACGACCATTTAACGTGAATGACCTAGGTCTTGTTGAACTACTCGCCTCGCAAGATGCCGATGAGTCCTCGCCCCATACTTCCGAACAAGCCGCCTCTCCAACTTCGGCAGCGGAACATGCTGTCCAAACTTCGAAAGATCGAAATGCGGTAGATCAAAATGATCTCGAAAACAAGCCGCACCCGCGGCCAGTGAGACAACCTCAACCATAGGCGACTCAACCAAGAGCTCCTCTATTCGGGGTAGGAAGAAGGCGCGCCGCGCAGCGCACCTTCCGCCATAAAAGGGACTCTAGCTCGACCCGTACGCGCCAAAGCTTACACCCGAACCCCAGCTAAAGCTCAACCACATGTTAGTTGGGAAGCCTGGGAGCACGAAATACCCTTAAGTCAACTTTTACCGGGACCTAGTCGAAGACCCCGCTTCGAAATAACTATTCTACTGAGGAAAGTGAGGGATCCCCGGAGATGGGACCTTCTGTTGAGGAGATCGAGGAGACGACAGAGCCTCCTCAACCCACTCGACGATAACCACATCGTCAGGCTAGGTACCGTCGTCTAATGTACAAAGACTACATACCACACGGACCTGAAGCTCGGGTGGTAATACCGCGCATGACCCCCCGAGAGCCTGCACCTCAACACCCAGCCCCCGCTCGAAGAACAGTACCTCTCGCCCAACCGACCCGACATCTCGACCCTGTTATGCCAATGGATCCCCCACCTAGGAGTGCCCGCTATCGGCACGAGATGTTCGAACCTTTTAGGGACATAATTGACAAACAGGACATCGAATACATGTTAGCCGCGCATCCTGACCTGGAACAGGACGAAGACAACGGAAACGACAACTACGACCCGAAGACATTGGACTGGAGGTGGTCTAACCTCCTAGACAACCACCTCGAAGAAGACGTTTGTATTGCTGACGCCAGCCAAAACGTCACTCCCAAGAACTCGAACGGCGATGAATATTATTGTAGGCATTATCAACCGACAAATCAAGGAAATGGATCAAATTTCTCAATCACGCATACCATTTTACACTATCAACTACGCCGCCCTCATCGAAACGTTTCTTTCGAAAGGCACGCGATGGCCCGAATTATCAAACATGGCTCCGTTGGGCCAAACTATCAACCAATATCCCATCGAATACGCTTCACCGGAGCAGGGATATTAGCTTCTCGTCACCTATTTGTTCGACGAGGAGCAAGCTCGGCAAGATATTTCCGATCTGAAAATGGGAGCTCGAGACGTTAAAGCTATCTCCCGGAGGAACAAACAAAAATTTCTTGATCCAGAAACCATGGAGCGCCTTCGTCCTGCCCTCCCGCACCTCATGCGAACGGTGCTCCTAGAAAAATTCAAAATCCCGAAATTTCGGAACGTCCTTCTTGCCACCGGCCACGCTCAACTACTGGAGTCCAACCGTTCGGATCCCTTCCGGGAATCGGCCTCGGACCATAAGATGTCGCCTTTGGTAGACGTCCACGACCATGCTACAACGTCATGGGCCGCCTTCTGGAGGAAATACGGACCTTCATTCGCCACGGAGTTGCCAATTGGCCCAAGGTCCTCATCCTGGGCGATAATATGTCAGCGCCATTAGTGAAAATGGCCGCACCGAAAGGGTGGTTTGCTATCGCCTGGCCTGGAGCCACCATGCAGTTCTTGATTCGACTGGCGACGTGCATTGCGACGCCTCAGACCAAGACTGTCATGATACTTGACGGATATAAAGCCGCCCTGCGGTCTAAACCGCATGAGGGTCGTCTCTTGGACACACCAAGCACCAAGCAATGTCATGCGCCGTGTGCGCCGTCACATTTGCTCATTCGATTACCTCCTGAACGACGGCGCTCGAGCTCTTATAGCGCCACCGCCACCAACATGGGACATTGGACAGGACGACATAAGCAAATGGTACGAAGAATTCGTTCAGCTGCAAAGGGGTATAAAGGAACAATTCCCGGAAAGAGCCCAGAAGTCCACAACGCCCCAGTTGCCGCAGGAACTATTAGAACTCGGGGCCTGGGAAACCGGCCCTAGCAATACCCCTCCCTCCGAACCCCACGTTACCGATCCCTACATCGGTTATCTGCGTAAATGGGTGGGGGAGCAGATTGAATCTAACACCTTCGGTTAGAAAAGAAAACAAAAAAGGGAGAACTACGACGACGCCGACGGTGAACCATTACACCTAACTGTACAATCGATTGGAAATTGTATCGGATTCGTTTTATTGTTGTGTTGTAATACCATTCGTCGTATATTATAATGTCCTATTGTAACCTTGATTTATATATTGCCATTGCGGGGATATTCTATAGTCTCACGTATTCAGTCGATAGCGAAATTCGGGACAAGGCACGCTGGTCCCCGGAAAGAATTAAAAGACCTACTACAATTGCAAGTTGACCCTCTTCAATTTTGATATTGCTGCGTCCTCCAGTTTGACACTGGTGCCCCCTCCAGTTTGATGTTGGTGCTGCGCTCCATCTTGTTATTGGTATAATCTCCAGTTTCATATTGGTGGCCCCCACCAATTTAATATTGATGTCCCCTCAAGTTTGATGTTGGTGTCCCCATCCAGTTTGACATTGGTGCATCCTTCAAATTTGATAGTGGTGCCCACCTCCAATTTAATATTGGTGCTCCCTTGAGTTTTATATTGGTGCCCCGTCTAGTTTTATATTGGTGCCCTCCTTAATTTTGATATTGCTGCGCCCTCCAGTTTAATATTGGTGCCACCCCTCCAGTCTGATAATGATGCCCCTGCATTTTGATATTGTTGCCCCGTCCAGTTTGATATTGGTGCCCCTCAAGTTTGATATTGGTGCCCCCAGTTTTATATTGGTGTCCCATCCAGTTTGATATTGGTGCCACCTCCCGTTTAATATTGGTGGCCCCCAAGTTTGATATTGGTGCCCCCTCCAGTTTGATAGTGGTGCTGTCCTCCATCTTTTTATTGGTACCCCCTCCAGTTTGTATTGGTGGCTACTCCATTTTGATATTGGTGCCCTCTCCAGTTTCATATTGGTCAGTTTCATATTGATGTTGCCAGTTTGATATTGGTGTCCCATCCAGTTTGATATTGGTGCACCCTCCCGTTTGATTTTGGTGGCTCCGAGTTTTATATTAGTGCCCCCTCCAGTTTCAAATTGGTGCCCCCTCCAGTTTTATATTGGTGCCCTTCTTAATTTTAATATTGCTGCGCCCTCCAGTTTAATACTGGTGCCACCTCCAGTCTGATATTGCCGCCCCCTGCATTTTGATATTAGTCCCCCGTCCATTTTGATATTGGTGCCCTCTCCGGTTTGATATTGGTGGCCCTCCAGTTTTATATTGGCGGTTCCCTCTATTTGATATTGTTGTTCCCTCTAGATTGATATTGGTGCCCTCCTAAAGTTTGATATTGGTGACCCCTTCCAGTTTGATATTGGTACCCCTTCCAGTTTGATATTGGTACCCCCAATTTTATATTGGTGTCCCCTTTAGTTTGTTATTGGTGCCCTCATCCAGTTTGACATTGCTGCCCCTCCAGTTTGATATTGGTGGCCCCAGTTTGATATTGATCCCTAGGGTGCCCGGTATACTGATCGATA
>JASANE010029457.1:0-11845 GCA_030248225.1 Trileptium ribeirensis | reverse complement strand
GAGCAGATTGTCACGCTAACTGGGTTGAAGAAGGAAATTGCGTGACCCGAAAGTATTCGAAATAGTTTAAATTAAGCTGGGACCGGAAACAGTTCAAATGTTGTGAGTTTATGATTCAATTTCGCTGGACATCCGGCGATAAGGACGGGAAATTGAGACTTCAAAATTTACTTTTCTTGAGGAAATTGGGACGAAAATCACAGATGGTCAACTTCCGAGTACTCGGAAGATTCAAACTTGATGTCGGCAAATTTTATTGAAGCCGACTCTCTTTAAAGACATCGAGGGTTTATGCATCATTCACAGAAAAATGCGTGCACGATTTGCACACCGTAAGCCATTGCAGTGACCATATTGTAAGAAAACAATATTGTCATGGCATTATGTTACTGCAAACATAGCGCAATCAATAGCACAAGCTAAAATATTGCTGCTACAATAACATTGGCTTTTATTGCATCCTCAATAGCAAAAGCAAAAATATTGCCGCTACAATGTTACTGACTTGTGTTGCACAACTGTAGAACGGTCGAGTTATTGCTGCGTCAAAAGCAGCTATTTGGTATTGCAGCAACAATATAAAATGCTCGCGGAGTTTGATATTGGTGCCCTTTCCAGTTTGGTATTGGTGCCTTCTCCAAAGTTATTTATTGGTGCCCTCCATTTTGATATTGGTGCTCCCCTCTAGTTTGATATTGGTGCCCCTCCAGTTTGATATTGGTGGCCGCTCCATTTTGATATTGGTGATCTATCCCAGTTTGATAGTGGTGCCCCCAGTTTGATATTGCTGCCTCCGTCCAGTTTGTTATTGGTCCAATATTAAACTGCACGGGGCACCATCAAAATGGCGGGGCATCAATGTCTGACTGGAGGAGCACCAATAACAAACTGCAGTGGGGATACCATTATAAAAATCGGCGAGCATTTTATTTTGTTGCTACAATACGAACTAGCTGCTTTTGACGCAGCAATATTAGCTCGACCGTTCTGCGGTTGTGCAACACAAGCCAATATTATTGCAGCGACAATATTTTTGCTTCTGCTATTGAGGGTACAATAAAAGGCAATGTTATTGTAGCAGCAATATTTTAGCCTGTGCTATTGATAGCGCTATGTTTGCAATAATATAATGCCATGACAATATTGTTTTCTTGCAACATGGTCGCTGCAATAGCTTACGGTGTGCAATTCTTGCACCCACTCCTTTGTGAATGATGCATTACTCGAGTGCAATGGTTTTGATCATTGATCGTGCAATCATAATTACTATTGCAAACTGTAGGGCAATAATGTTTACTAGAGCACATAAGTCCGTGATATTGTTTTCGCCAAAGTACGTTCCAGTGCAACTGTCGTCACATTTGCGCTGGCTGCAGCAATAGAATAAACATAAGCATGGAATTTGCACCTTGCTATAGTTTACGTCATTGCATCTGTGCAAGCAATGGTTGTATTTATACATGTTCGTGAGTGATTGCACATAGCCACCATTTTTAAGAGCTAACTAAAAAGCCTAGTACTTTTTCCTTTGCAAAGAGCCCTTAAAAACGAGTTTTTTTTCCATTTTGACCTGAAGTGATGCCACGTGTCTAATCAACCAATGGGAATACAGTGACGACTGTTGCTAACGAACAAAAATTTTTGGTGATATTCATCAACGCAAAGATGAGTTATGAGTGACAGCGACAGAAAAGGAAAACGAAGCAAATATAGATGATTATCTATTATGCATAAAATCAAAAGGGTTTATCGTTAAATTTCACGGTATATAAGACGAAAAATTTTATGAAATCCTGAAGTTTGTTATCGTTTTACATATAATTTTATATATGAATCTATAATTTTCTGTGCAGTTGGGAACAGCGGTGAATTACTGAATTAAATTTCCAAACTTCGGTATGTAGATGCTTTAGTTCGTGTATTGTAATATAGTCACTTCATTGAAATGTTCAAATATAACATTTATGCATTATTCACAGAGAAGTGCGTGCACGAATTGCACACCGTAAGCTATTGCAGCGACAATGTTGTAAGAAAACAATATTGTCATGGCATTACGTTATTGCAAACATAATGCAATCAATAGCACAAGCTAAAATATTGCTGCTACAATATAATTTGCTTTTATTGCACCCTCAATAGCAGAAGCAAAAATATTGTCACTACAATAATATTGGCTTGTGTTGCACAACCGCAGAACGGTCGAGGAATTGCTGCGTCAGTAGCAGCTAACTGGTATTGTAGCAACAATATAATGCTCGCTTGGTTATACAAGACTTTAGTTTCTTGTAAAAGGTTTCTACAGAGTTTTATCTTTCGCGACTCTTTGCTTGAATTTAATAACTCGTAACACACGTTTGTAAGAAACTTGTCTTGTACAGATATGCAACAAAGACAAGAATCTCTAGCCGTTAGACACTATATTTTCTTGCATAACAGATTTTCGTCTCTAATGGCTAGGTGGTAGAAACTTTTCTCTTGCAGCTAAATATAAAATACAAAAGTCTCTAAGAGCTGTCCGTTAGAATTTCAAATATTTTACAGTTGGATGCAAAAGACATTTGTATGTTACAGCTGACTGCAAAAGACTAAAGTTTCTAACAGTTAGCGATTAGAAACAAAATTCTGTTACAGCTACCGTTATTAGTAAAGCAAACCATAACTAGCAGAATCATCGTCACTAAAGGTAGGTTTAATGCAGAGTGGCTCGAACTTCAATACCTTCGGCACCACAAACCTGTGTTCTTTGGAGGTTATCATTTTTAATAATTAATCTCTTGTAATAGTAAGTGTAATTCATTATTCTACTGCTGAATTAGTTTAGCTTAGTCTGAGATATTACAATTTGAATTATGTATTGTCTGCAGAGCTGGATATCCTAACAAATTTTTAGCCCAAGCTTTACCAATTTTGAAGATGATTTTCATTTGTGTGTGACTAGGACCAACTGTGGTTATAAATCATAGAGTATCCGTTTAGTCAAAGAACACGCTTCAGGATAGAGAGTTAGCGTAATTGTTGGTGGAGTGTAAATATTCTCAAATAATGTCCGTCACTTCAAAATATTTCATTTAATAATATTTATTGACAGTGTCGCGGGTTAGCAAAATATCGCGTGTTTTATAAAGGCCCAATTATATATCAATTTAAACATGACAACTTGTTATTTGTTTGTTTAAGAACTTTTACCGCCGCTTGTGTACTATTTATACAAATAAGGTTTAGTAAATTGCTTTGGTATATGCGGTTGAAATATTTCCAATTTGAAGTGAAAATTTAAAAATAGGCTCGGATCGGCTCAAGGATGGAGCCGAGCCTGCGATAATGTTCAAAGAGCAGAGCTCGTGTGTGAAAGCCGAGCTGTGTGTATATAATAAAGCCTATGTTGGCTTCTAAAACTTCTTTTCTAAGCAACCAACATATGACAAATGATGATGTACAGTGCAATAGTTAAACAGCACGATACATCTCTTCATCTATTAAAACAGCTACATATTGTTTTGTTTGCATGGCATATGTTTTCTCTAATACTAGGGAATCTAAATTTCCATTACGAGCTTCTAATAGCAAAGGTAAGCCTGGCCTGCCATTGAAAATTCCGAGTCGAACACGATGCACGAAAACCGAGCCTGTTTACACCGAGAGCTGCGCATGGTTCAGGAATAGCCGGAGTTTGAATATCTTCTTTTTCTTGCCTCTAGCTCAAGTCAGGGAGAAACTTTTACCGAGTAGATCTAGAAGCAATCGAGCGCTAAACGGAAATATCTATATATTATTATATTTATATATATAAATTAAGAACTATATTAAGATTTTGGTAACAACGTTGTTTATCTAAAGGTATATTTGTGGAGCTTGTGCTTCAAACCCGAAGAGCATTGCTAAATTTCTGAACCTAAAAATTTTAACCTTACAACTTAACATTTAGCTTAAATACGTCAAGACTAAAATTGCAATAGTTCTAAGCTTTGTTATTGATATTTGCTTAGGATGTGCAATACTACCTGTAGTTTCGAACAGTGATCTGTCATAATTTTCAACACGAATAAATAGAAACGGTATTAATAAATAATCACATATATGTTAGTCACCAATTAACTACAAATTTAAAAGTATGTACTGATTAGCAGACTGTAGTCGTAAGACAAACGACCCAGTTATAAGTTTCGTATTCTGAATTGCCATACACAATTAAAACTGAACATTCTGTATGAAAATTCTGGTATACGCGAAACTGCATATTCGATTTTGACATTTTAAATTACGGGAGGGGGCGCAAATATCAAACTGGAAGGGGGACCAATATCGAACTAGAGGGGCACCCATATTAAACTGGGGGCGGCAATATCAAACTGGAGCGGGCAGCAATATCAAACTAGAGGGGCACCAATATCAAACGGGACAGGAACCAATATCAAACTGGAGGTTGCACCAATATCGAACCGGAGGGGGGCACCAATATCAAACTGTAGGGGGCAGCGTTTTCAAACTCGGCATGCATTATATTGTTGCTACAATATCAACTAGCTGCGTTTCACACATCAATAACTCGACCGTTCTGAGGTTGTGCAACACAAGCCAATATTATTGTAGCGGCAATATTTTTTGTTCTACTATTGAGGGTGCAATAAAAGCAAATGTTATTGTAGCACCAATATTTTAGCTTGTGCTATTGATTGCATTATGTTTGCAATAACATAATGCCATGACAATATTGTTTTCTTACAACATTGTCGCTGCAATAGCTTACGGTGTGCAATTCGTGCACGCACTTCTCTGTGAATGATGCATTACGGTAGCCGTCAAGATTCGATTTTCCGGAAGTGTCCCCAATTGGACACTGAACTAGAACCCAAGAAAAATGGGCGTTGCCCGACCAACGACGATTGGATGCGACAAAATCGCTATCCTAAACTATGGGCAGAAAATTCGAGGCGACGACAGACGCGTCGACTCGAGGAATCAGTTGGACTTTGACAGCGCGGAGTTCGGTCGACTCTACTGACCGGCTCCGACGCTCTATTTTAATGTTCATAGTTTTCATGCGACTCGGGTTTTCTCTCGTTTTTCGTTTTCGTTTCGGATTTACTCGGCGGACGAAAGATTTCCGCGTTGGTCTATACTTTGCGAAGGGGGTTCAGCTGGTGCTGCCCCAAGGATCGACAGCCGTAAGTGTGAGGAAGGTTTAGCGACAGCTGGGGTTTATTTTGCCTGTTAATTGAAGAGTAACAGACTATTCGTTTAGCTTCCCCGGAATGTAGCGCACCCTTCGTACTTAGGTAGAAACATTATCGTTCGGATTCTAACCCCCGGTTCCCCCCGAAATGCTACACACAACCCATTTCTGGAATCAATCATTAATATCGAGTTCCGACGTAGGAGACGTTAGGCGATTCGGGACGTACCCGTATAGAGTTCAGTGAGGACTGATCAAACCAATGCGAAGTCTTTCTGATTCCCCGTGGTCATAGGTAAGGCAAAATAAAATGGACGCTTCTCGTCCAGGTTTCCTACATGACTTGCTTCTTTTGAGTTACGATCGACGACTTTTCCTGAGCCGACCACGGTTAAATTTCTTGAACGTGTATGCCAGGGAATTGTTCAATGGTTTTGCTATTATGGTTTCCAAATTTGCAGCTTAGTTGATCGTTCAATGCTCATGCCGTGTTTGAGCTTGGACAGAATCGCAGATTAGGGACGGAGGACTAGCCTCTGTCGGGTTTTAGGAAACCCTTAAAATTTCGTTTTGCTCTTTGAGTTAGGAAAATTTGGGAACACAAAAGACGGATTAAATTTTAGGTAGTGAAGCTTGAGTTTAAGGTGTTTGCTGTTTAAACGGGTTATTGTCTAGGGATCGTCTCGGTTTAAATTGTTTGACTTTGACCTTAGGGCATTTAAATCAATTCTGTAAGTATCTCATTCGAGTACGAATTTCCCTGCGACGACTGACCGGATTAACTTTAGATGCCCCTCTGGACCCCCGGCTTATTTAAAAAAACGAGCTGGAGGAGCAAGCCCCCAGCTGAGCAAAATTTCGCAGACATTGACCTGGGACGATGGAGCTTCGTTTTGTGGTGATACACCAGTTTTGACTCCAAATAACTATGTGGCCAAAACAATTAAATTTACCGGTGTTCACCATTGCACTACGCAATGGTCTTCTCTCAAGACCATCGTCTAAAAGAAATAGAATTAAAGCTTGCCCCCTGAGCCATCACTAGATGCCGCCTTTGCGGGAGAAACACTCTGTGTCCCCGCCTTCAAACAAAATTTTAGGACTTCCTGAAAATAAAGAAAACTTACCTCCTCGCCCGGGCCATTTCGGCCCCAAACTGGGCGAGTGCAAAACCCGTTTTTTTCTTTTGGAGCGAGTTGATCACTGAGTTTGGATTTTCTTTGATTTTAGCTCGGTTTGCCCGCTAGGCTATGTACTATGCATGCCCAGTTTCACTTTTTCTATAGTTTCAGTGTCAGCCAGTCATATTTTCCCGTTTCGTGAGTTGATCCTGCACGGAGAATTTAAGTCCGCTGCAGAATCTTCAGTCCTTAACCATTCAGCCATAGGAACACGACAACATTGACAACGAAGTCAATGATAACTCAACTGCACAACAGGGCAGTTGAGACATTGCATACAGCAGTGTATTAGGAGGACAAGATCGTCCTTAGAGAGAGGCAAAATACAAAAAACCAAAGAGAAAACCGAAGACGCTAATGAGTCCCGGGCCGATCGCCCAGGCCCGAGTAGTGCAAACGACCCCAATAGGTAGGAAATGAGGCTAATTTAACCTTCGGCTAGGTGCGTTCCGCTCAAAAGACTCGCCTCCCCATGCAAAACCCAACCTCGGAGTAAAATAGAAATCAATCAACTGGATGACGGCCTCGTAAGCTGCTCATAAGGACGCATCATGCCACGCATTCCGTCGGCCTAAATCTAAGGAAATATTCCAGTTTCCCCTACTTTTACTTCTGGAGCTCATCGTTTGGTCAGTCGTACCGTTAGGTAGGTAAAGTCGTCAAATACAATAGGCTGAAATTACGTGTAGGCCCTAATGCAAGTGTGTCTTGAGGATAAACGATTAGACGCCCCTCGTCTGATTCTGTGATCGGTATTGTTTTGAGCAGCGCTCCAACGATGCTGTCGAGCTTGCGTAGTCAGTTACGACCACCGTCCTTCCTCCGTCGCCTAGGCAGTCGTCGCCCAGAGCGACCTGCATTGAGGAGCGATTTCTGAGGCACTCTAGGGCCCCTGCTTAGTGCACTGCATAGCGGATTGGTTCGCTAACATTGAGTCGAAGCAGGGATAACCGCCCCTAGTCCACGCACGCGCGTGTATCTGCATGCACCGTACATGTTTCCCTTTTCTGTCTTGTGCCCCATAATCTACCGGACTGAAGCGACCGCTGCGAGCTGCTGCTAGGCAGCCCCGAATCGATTTGCTTAGTTCGCCCCAGCCTACGTTCACGAACGCTCGTCCCATGATAAGGCTTGATTACTACAATAAACTTTGTATTTTAGACATTGTGTTCAGACTTATTTCATTCCGAGACGCTAGGGATTTTTACTTTTCTGTGGTTTGTCCGCGCGGACAAGCAGGCACTGCTCGCCACGGCTTGTGGGCGAGAATGTCACAAGCACTGGCACGCGTGGCCTTCTGACCTATCTATTTGCGTTTTTACCGGATCTAGGAGATAAAATAATCGGAAAACGGTACCAAAATTTAACCCGTTTATGACACTGACTCAAAATTTGTTAGGAATGCTCTCGATGCGAATGAGTTAAAACTTTCACTGGTCAAGGCACCAGTACGCTCGCATAGAATTTATTGAGGAAGCAGGCCACGCCATTGAAAATCCGACATTAAACACTCAGGGCTCGTCGGAACCCTGTGGGGGCCACATAGGTCAATGCTCTAACACGAAGCATACCGCGATCTTAACTATGTAAACCAACTTGAGCCTCAAATTGCTAGGGACACTTTCACATTTTATTTCAACACTTATCACAGTAAAATAGAACTAAAAATGTCCAATCACAATTCCCAAGGTGCTCTACCAGCCTGCTCCGGTTATTTTCTGGATCATGGTACAGTAGACGGTGGCGGGCCTTCGAACTAACCCGACATCCGTCGTCCCTTATAGTCGCGAAGGCTACCAAACGTACGAGTTCCGCTTGTTGCGACTTGTTGTTTTCCGTGACCATTACTTAGTATATTGCTAAAACCAAATAAATTTAATATTTTTGATTTCAGTCCTAACAAACTTGTTTTCTTGAGCGTGCAGCCAGGGGCCTCCTATTCCCGGACGGTCGTAACCGTCAAACCTTTAGCGTATAATGTTCGCTGGCTGGGTTTTCGGCTAATTTCCAGACTCCTTTGGTGTGGGGCTCCTTCTTCAGTCTCACAAATCGGTTGAGGCGGTTGACTACCCTATGCTTCAGTCAGATCGCAACACTCGTCCCCGTCAGATTCGTCAGTTACAACAAAGGGATATATCATATTATGTAAAGCAGTTCATTAATGGTACGACATTTCATACAAACTGTTCATCGATACCGCAATCTTATACAAACTGTTCAATGATACGGTATTTTATACAAACTATTCAATGATGCGGCATTTTATACAAACTATGCAATGATGCGGCATTTCATACAAACTGTGCAATGATACAGCATTTTATACAACTATTCAATGGTACGGCATTTTATACAAACTGTGCAATGATACGGCATTTTTATACAAACTGTGCAATGATACGGCATTTTTTTACAAACTGTGCCATGATACGGCATTTTTATACAAACTGTGCAATTATACGGCATTTTTATACAAACTGTGAAATGATACGGCATGTTTATACAAACTGTGCAATGATACGGCATTTTTATACAAACTACTCGATGATGCAACACAACATTATATGCAAACGGGTCACTGAAATGATACAACATTAGATACAAACGTGTCACTGCTATGATACAACATTTTACACAAACGGGTCACGTGCCAACGCCTTCCAGTACAATTTTGGGTGCGAAAGTCATGAAATGCTCGTGACAGGGCCGGAACGACCCTGTTACACTTACACACATTCAAATTTCATAATTAAATTCATATGACATCTTTTCTAGAATGCTTCCAACCACAAAATCGGCAATATCAAAGTTTACAGCGCAAGATTTGGTACCATTCGACTTAAGTCGACGAGGCGGTTCAAAAGATACTAACTTCCATCATATATATGACAAATTTTTATTCATTTGGATCATCAGTTATTCGTCTCATTTGGTACTGAAAATTTCCAAAAAATTAACAATAAATCATCGGTGTCGGAGGTTTATATTATATAGTATTCAAATATCATATGATATCGATGCCGACCATAAGTTAATGACATGGTTCATTTTTTCCAAAATCGTGGGATAATTTGGTGTTAATCGTACAAATATGAAATGTTTTAATTTAAACAAAAGCTTTGCTAATGACGCTCTATCTGTAGTTCTTTCTGGTTCAGGGTATAGTAATTATTTTCACAGCTGAAACCTGACTAATTGATAGCAAAGTCAATTTATACGGCAAGAGGATTTTGTAATTATTCGAAAAACAGATCAATCAGTGTAGAAGTTTGAAGGAAGGGTGAAAATTATTTGTATATCTTACACAGTGGCGCAATGGGCGGGGTTCAGTTCAAATCTTTGACTTAGTTTTCGTAGAGCACATGATTACTTTGCTATTTGTCGTTTATAGCTACATTTTAAACCTTCCTACGATCGGACATAAATTAATTTATTATTTTAACCTGCATCAGTTTATGTCTAACTATTCAACGATTTTTCGCATGTATAACTTTGCGCTAAATTACATAATCCCAAAACATAAATGTTATTTGAATTGTATTTTTACTTAGAATTTCAGGAAAAATAAGTGATTGAAATTTTTGAGAAAAAAATTGTACCAAAGAAAATTGTACTATTAAGAATGAAATTGAAAACAACGTAAATATTGCATATTGAAGATGGTACATCGGCATCGCTTACCTGGTGGACCTGACACTACTACCAGTCAAACTGACTGCGCTCAATTATATCAAGCTGGCTGGCACGATTTTATTAAACTTGATAGTCGGCGTTGCTAGGATGTGCTTAAACGGAAATCAATGTATATTAAGCAGTTGCACTAAACTTTAAGCGCAAAATTAATCATATTAATGTTTGAAGAAACCAGTTTGATTTATGCTCTGCGGATGAGATAGCATGTCATATTTGAAAAACGTCAAAGTTTTATTTCACAGCTTCAACTTAAATGAGCTTAGACCATGCACATAGACGGTTTTAATGCACGGGGGTCTTAGAGTCTGCAAATTTAACACTATTAAAAGTACATTAACGCTTGGAACTACAACTCTTCCTTGCATCACTGCTCTTTCTTGCACCGTGGTTCTACGCTAAATTTCTGCACACTGTGAAATTTTCGATGACAGCTTGTTCAGTTTTGAAAATACAGCGTTGAGTTTGTATTCACCCTACCTAGCACAAATCACATCAGCTGAGTAGTGCCAGAACTCAAATCGCTTTACAGGCTGTGTCCTGGTGTGATACTGCACAGAAAGTCGCTTTTTGTTAGAATGATTATAGCCGGCTGTTTTAATAAAGTTTTTATCTGACTAAAACAAGTTATTGTGGGACCAAATTACGGCACAAAACGCATACAAATTTTCATGTAAGTCGTAATGCTAAAAGCAGGTAGCACACGTTGCTTTATATGTGATATTTAGCATAATAATGCTCAAACTCCAGTGAGATAATAACAAAATAGTGTAGCACGCCTAAAATGTATATATATTAAGTAATATACTTGAATTTTTGTAAAATAAATAAAAATTAGCAATTGACATGCTAATCGACATGGCAGCACTATTTATATCTATATATTCATCAAGTAGCTGTATGTATTGCCATACTTCATATATGGAGCGCTTTATCGACAAACGATATAAAGTTTGTCGGGGTGTACACTTATGTAATAACCGGTGACGCAGCTGCATGGCGCAACTTCCTAACACCATGCCCATACGACCCCGGCTATCGTAACCTCAAGGGTGGACCGAGACTACTGAAATTTAAATCCTATTCTTGGTCAGACCCAAGAAGCTACGCAGCTTAGCAGGCCGCAGGCGCGCTTCACGGGGTGTGTTCGGACCCCGCCCGAAGGGTTGCGCACGTGTCTAGTATCGGGTATGATTTCTGAGGTCCCCCAGGGAGGCTAGCACCGACACCTGCTCGCAGGTCATGGAGCCTAGCCGCTATTCCCTATCTTAGACTCAACGGAAGTTGTTTAGTTCTATTTGAGTATGATAAGTGTTGAAATAAAATGTGAAAGTGTCCCTAGAAATTTGAGGCTCAAGTTGGTTTACCTAGTTAAGATCGCGGTATGCTCCGTGTTAGAGCATTGACCTATGTGGCCCCCACAGGGTTCCAACGAGCCCTGAGTGTTTAATGTCGGATTTTCAATGGCGTGGCCTGCTTCCTCAATAAATTCTATGCTAGCATACTGGTGCCTTGACCAGTGAAAGTTTTAACTCATTCACATCGAGAGCATTCCTAACACATTTTGAGTCAGTGTCATAAACGGGTTAAATTCTGGTAACATTTTCCAATTATTTTATTTCCTAGATCCGGTAAAAAACGTAAATAGATAGGTCAGAAGGCCATGCACGCCAGTGCTTGCGGCATTCTCGCACACAAGCCATGGCGAGCAGTGCCTGCTCGTCCGCGCGGACAAGCCACAGAAGAGTAAAAATCCCTAGCGTCTCGGAATGAAGTAAGTCTGAACACAATGTCAGTA
>JASANE010029456.1:0-41518 GCA_030248225.1 Trileptium ribeirensis | reverse complement strand
ATGCGAGATACCAGTACTTCAGGCATTCATATGTACGTAACACATTTTAAGAGTAATTTTTATACTTTTAGTCCTGATTTGATGCATACTACACAATGGCAGTTATAGCTAATATCACGCAGGCGAGGGTGAAAAATACGCGAGCATTATAGTTTCATGTATAACAGGCTGTGTTTAATGTATATACTACTCTAAGACCTCTTGAACCCTGAACCCATTGAAAATCCTGTTAGCTGTCGATGTTAAACCCATCGAAAACAACCGCTAGCGCATTACTTATTTGTCGTCGTCTCTAAAGAAAACCTGTGTATAGCCAATTCAATGACCTGTACATAATACATTAAAAACAAACAACTGAACACACACAGGCTATATTCTGGAAAAACAGTGCATTGACACTAAACCCATTAAAAACCCATGAAATATGAACACTGGACTCTAGATAAACAAACCATTGGGATATTCAGCATACGAAGAAACCTTTATATAGACTACATATTTTTGACGCAATGCACAAAACTACCGAAGAGAGATTATTTTCTGGAAATCGGGTTCATTTGGACCCTAAATCCAATGAAGAACGTCTGAACAGGCATAAAATACTCCTGCTGAACTCTCGAGGAAAACAAACTACCGTATTAGGATTACCAGGAAATTTCTACTGACAATTCCTGATGCCATGTATACAATACATAACCAAAAAATACAAATACACTACATTTTGGAAATCGGGTTCGTCGATCTTAAACCATTGAAACCTCATGAAAAGGTATAATATTAGTGAAGTTGTGCTATAGGTAGGAAAACCCTTATATCGAGCGTGCTTGGTAACCTAACAAACACTCCTTGTACTGCAAAAAACGCAACATGGCAAAATTTTAAAAATCTCTAATTTTGGCAATGGGTGAACGAACTATATTTCAGGCCTGGGGGGGGGCCGGATCCAAAGTTTGTAGATATTACATTGAGCTGAGGGATCGCTGTTTAAATGTCTCCGTTTTCGATGCGAAGTCCTGCGTCCGAGATTATGGGGCTGCGAAACACTGGTACCCGTATGGCCAATTTGGCAAATAGCCCTTAAAACCTTTTTGCCATGTTGACCCAGAAGGTGCTTAGACCGAGCTTATCACGTTCAACCTAAAGGGCTCATCCTCATCACTTTTGCTATCTAATAAAAAAATCTGTGGAAATCCGTCTAGCGAAAATGAATTATGAATGACAAAAACGAAATTACCATGATTTCCCCTATCGCCAGTCAGTAGAAACTCTGCTAGCTTCGGTCGCTCCCGTTTCAATTGAGGTTTCAGCAAACCAAAAATCCAATAGGCCTACACATTCTAATCCTCATTCTACGTACATTTATGTTGAACAAGTAGCAAAATTTGACTAATAGAGTTAATGAAACTTCGAGTATAGCGGGTCAAAACAATGGGAAACCAATGTATTACACAACCCAATAAATACTTTTAACCCAAAAAACGCAAGAAACGTATTTCGTCAAAATTTTGAGAATTTCATTTTTTGGAATGAATTTTTAAACATGGTCTGATAACTCTGCACAACACTAAATGGCCAAAATCAGTGTCTCCAATTATTATCGACTTTGTAGCAAATTTTTATGCGACGCGTGATAGTATATAGTTGCAATGATTTCTTACCAATTTGCTACAAAGTCGATAATAATTGGAGACACTGATTTTGGCCATTTAGTGTTGTGCAGAGTTATCAGACCATGTTTAAAAATTCATTCCAAAAAATGAAATTCTCAAAATTTTGACGAAATACGTTTCTTGCGTTTTTTGGGTTAAAAGTATTTATTGGGTTGTGTAATACATTGGTTTCATTGTTTTGACCCTATACTGGAAGTTTCATTAACTCTATTAGTCAAATTTTGCTACTTGTTCAACATAAATGTACGTAGAATGAGATTAGAATGTGTAGGCCTATTGGATTTTTGGTTTGCTGAATAATTGAAACGGAGCGACCGAAGCTAGCAGAGTTTCTACTGATGGCGATAGGGGAAATCATGGTAATTTCGTTTTTGTCATTCATAATTCATTTTCGCTAGACGGATTTCCACAGATTTTTTATTAGATAGCAAAAGTGATGAGGATGAGCCCTTTAGTTGAACGTGATAAGCTCGGTCTACACCTTCTGGGTCAACATGGCAAAAAGGTTTTAAGGGCTATTTGCCAAATTGGCCATACGGGTACCAGTGTTTCGCAGCCCATATCTCGGACGCAGACTTCGCATCGAAAAACGGAGACTAAACAGGATCAGCTCAATGATATCTACAACTTTGGATGGGCCCAGGCCCTAATATAGTTCGTCCACCCATTGCCAAAATTAGAGATTTTTAAAATTTTGCCATGTTGCGTTTTTTGCAGTACAAGGAGTGTTTGTTAGGTTACCAAGCACGCTCGATATAAGGGTTTTCCTACCTATAGCACAACTTCACTATATTATACCTTTTCATGAGGTTTCAATGGTTTAAGATCGACGAACACGATTTCCAAAATGTGGTGAGTTTTCATTTTTTGGTTATGTATTGTATACATGGCATCAGGAATTGTCAGTATAGTTTTCCCGGTAAATTGAATACGGTAGTTTGTTTCTCGAGAGTTCAGCAGGAGTATTTTATGCCTGTTCAGACGTTTTCATTGGATTTAGGGTCAATGAACCCGATTTCCAGAAAATAATCTCTCTTCGGTAGTTTTGTGCATTGCGTCAAAAATATGTAGTCTATATAAAGGTTTCTTCGTATGCTGAATACAATGGTTTGGTTATCTAGAGTCCAGTGTGCATATTTCATGGGTTTTTAATGGGTTTAGTGTCAATGAACTCGTTTTCCAGAATATAGCCTGTGTGTGTTCAGTTGTTTGTTTACGTATTATGTACAGGTCATTGAATTGGCTATACACAGGTTTTCTTTAGAGACGACGACAAATAAGTAATGCGCTAGCGGTTGTTTTCGATGGGTTTAACATCGACAGCTAACAGGATTTTCAATGGGTTCAGGGTTCAAGAGGTTTTATAGTCTTAGATACATCAAACACAGCCTGTTATACATGAAACTATAATGCTCGCTATTTTTCACCCTCGCCTGCGTGATATTAGCTATAACTGCCATTGTGTAGTATGCATCAAATCAGGACTTAAAGTATAAAAATTACTCTTAAAATGTGTTACGTACATATGAATGCCTGAAGTACTGGTATCTCGCATGCGACGGAGCGAGCGTGGTTTTATTTAAAAGCTGTCGTCTTGAGTGATCATATGGAACTGCCTGTGTTTGATGTATATATCGCTCTAGAGCCTCTGGAGCGTGAGTCAGGTGAAAAACGCGATACATCGTCGATCCTAAACCCACAGAAAACAATTGACATCGCATGAAATATTTGTCATGGTCAAACCACCGTATTCATCCTACCGAAAACCCTGTGTACAATACATAACCAAACTACTGAAAATAGACTGCGTTTTGTAAATCGAGTTCGCCTATCTCAAAACTTTTGAAACCCCATGAAAAGACATAACAAAGTTGGCCTCTAGATAATAAAATCCTCTTATCCAGCGTGCTTGATAACCTACCTCGTTCTAACTTAAACCAGTGCAATAACATACCGAAATTTAGAAAATCTATATATTTCTGGTGAAAAGTATACGAGTCATATTTGGGGCCACAGCGGCTCAGGGAGTGGTCCCATAAAAAGATTTTTAGGAACACTCTAGATCTCTACGGATTGATTATGTAAAATGTCCGATGCGAAGCCAGATTTGGCAAAGAACCTTTGAAAACTTGCTTTTTGTTATTTTTTACCCGGGCGATACGGTTGGAGCTGCTCGCGTTTAACTAAAGGGCGCTTCCTCATCTATTTTGCTCTCGAACAAAAATTCGTTTAAAGCCATCCACTCGAAGATGAGTTATGCGTGACAAAAACTGGCAAAAATACAAAAATTTCGCAATCCTTGCCCTAGTGCCCTCGTTGAAAACTCTGCTTACTTCGCCCGCTCCGTTTCTATTAGTCTTTTGGTGGTTAGAGTAAGGAATAAAGGATTCCATGATTTTATATATGACTAAAATGACCATAAATTGGTCA
The DNA here is from genome assembly GCA_030248225.1 of Trileptium ribeirensis. Lineage (NCBI taxonomy): Eukaryota > Metazoa > Nematoda > Enoplea > Enoplida > Thoracostomopsidae > Trileptium > Trileptium ribeirensis. Next base: position 37,418 of record JASANE010029456.1, on the reverse strand, counting down.
TTACTGCATTGCCGGAATATTATTGTTATTGTTGGACTTTAAAGGGGCTCAAAAAGTTGAATTTGGAACCTTGCAGTGGTCACTAAGCGCAGATTATCTGCTCTGTTTTCGTTTACCCCTCTGTGCTTGGAAATAACTTAAATATACGCTAGCCCAACACTGTTTACGCTACCGATATATATTAATAAGTAGTGACAGTGCTTAATTTCAAGAGATCCTGTAGTACTTATTACGCGTATGTCTTTAGAAAACCAAACTTATCTCCAATTGGTTCCGGGTCAGCTTGTCAAAGAGCCTTTATCCTCAAACTCAGTGTTGTTCTTCTCAAAAATAGTTCAAAACGACTTAGGACGTGCTGTGATTTGAACACTTGTACATCGAGTCATGTGCTGGGTGGCCACAACCCTTGAAAACCCTTAAAAACCCTTGAAAACCCTTGAATTGCTGTTTTCACCCTTGAAAACCCTTGAATTTCCTAAAATACCCTTGAAAACCCTTAAATATTGCTGACAACCCTTGAATTATTTAAGATGCTCAGCGCATTATAACATATCAAAAACCGATTCAATGCTAATTTTATTACAGGGAACACGGCTTTTACCTTCCGAGCAACACCTTCACGCAACTGTTCGTCGTTTGATCTTGCTTGAGAGGATCTCTTGTTACACATATACGTTTGATACCTTCTATATGTTTCAGATTTGCAGTTTTCCCTGTTAATTTGTATATATATAATCATATATATAATCTTACAGATTAACAGGTGTAAAATTGTAAGTTTGAAACATTGCAGGTTATCATTTAGTATATTGGCTCGTAGTACATGTAGCAATTGTAGGATTAAAGTTGTTCATTTTTAAAGACTTGATCGGTTAATATGTCTTGAATTTTCAACAATAACCCTTGAATTTTCTTGCCAAGAACCCTTGAAAACCCTTGAATTTTTTCAATCGGGTTTCGTGGCCACCCTGCATGTGGGAATAGCTTTAATTGGCAGTGTTGTTAACGACATCCGCGCAGCAGTGTGTATACATCTAGATTGGTTTCGATCTAAAACCTTTATATACTTGCTACAAAATGTTTATATATTTTAAACTTTGTTGTTAGTGTAGCAGAGATTTCTTCTCGTTCTGTTATGATTTATCGGGTTTTGATTTTGGTTAGTTTGCAACTGCAGATACGAACAGAAATAAAAATTTTTTCGACAAAATGGGGGATTGTAACCGTTTGCACTGTTTTTATTATTGTCCGTATTATCGCATTGTTTCTATTTCTGTCCATATTATATAGCTGTAAAATTACTTTCAACAGCTGTAGCTACTTCTAGGAAAAGATATAGTTTTTAATCGGTTTTCATTATTTCAGTTTAGATCGCTGGTAGACCGAAGAGTTCTGGCCGAAAGTCCTCTAGCGACCGCAGGACTAGTGTAGCTTCATTAAGCGCTGGGCCCGTTAGTCGAGTATCGGGTACAAATACGACCTGCATGCCTGCATTGAGAGACGCTGTAACTCCATTTGGAGCGTCTTCAAAAACCAGCACCTAAAATATTATTAAGCTATAAATTATTATCTTACTATTAATACTTAATAAGGTATTAACTTAATATTTATAACTTAATAATATATATTACGTTAATACATTTTTAAGTTTTAACTTTATATTTATAGTTTAATACATAATATTATTTATAGTTTAATAATATTAAGTTAGTACCTTATTAAGTATTAATATTATCTTAATATTAAAATATTATTAAGTTGTTTATACATTGAAATTACAGTAGTTTAGATACCGCGGGCTATCGCATGAAAAGAACTAGCGCATATATATTGTGACTTGCAATGTCGCAATGGATCATCGGTTGATAATGTGCCTAGCCTGAAAATAGGAAATAACGCTATCTTAAGATGTATAACGGATTCTACAATTAGTTGATACAAAATGCCAATATTACTGTTGGGGCAGAAATATTCTAAGCGTGATACTTAAGCATGCATTTTCATATAGTACAAAACTGTTGCTGGTCTGCTGATATGATTTCCCCAGAAATATCAATGTCCAGGAGCACTTGATAATTTATTGCACAAGAATTATGTAAAATATGTTTAAAATCGGTAACAAAACTACTTTAAATAGTCATAAAAAGCGAGCATTGGCAACCCTTGCGATGCGCAAGTCGTCATTGTATTATGTGCTTAACAAAAAATGGTCATTGAGAGTATATTACACTTCTTTTATTCGAAAGTTCGGTCATATCGCATACGTAAAAAGCAAAAAATTCTGCATTTAGCTGGTTTCTCCAACTTGGAGTGCCTGGCATTTTCAAGTCCCCCCTGGCAAAAATCGTGTGCCTTTCGGTTCTTACCCTGGCCGAATTTTACCGCCGCCGCCCCCTCTCCCATTCATAGCCTTTGGGTAAAATTTTTTGTTTCCACTCGGAAAAACACCCCAAATGACAGGAATTTTAAGCCAAATTTGTGATAAAATTCCATTCGGAATCCAAAAATTTCTCAAAATTTGCTTCAAAACTGCTATTTCTCTCATTCGAAAGCGTTTTGGCACTGTTTATGACACGATTTTTAAATGTTTTTTCTTGGCAAAATGCCTCTTGCAAAATCGCGCCCCCACGTTTCGGAACCAGGTATGGGTTCATGCACCTGGTAAAATTTTCGGCGAATTGAGAGCCCAGTATAGTACGGCATATTATAGCGCCTTTCCAGCTTTTAAGGATACTTATGTTTGCACGCACATCGTGTTAAACATTAGACACCGCGTGACTTATGATTTGTCAGCAAAGAACAAGCTGCTTAATTGAATAGGCTGGAGCAAAATAGCAAAAAATGCCCAGAAACAATCTTTTAGCACTTAGCGTGAAATATATACGTGCAGCATGCGGTATAGGCATACACTGAGTCGGCGATCAAGCCTATTTTTGTGTTCAGTCTTTTACTAAAGTAGGCTTAAGTGAGTAAGCCGATCTGGATCGTTATTTCAATTTATATTTCACGCTCTAATTTATTCAGAATATAGCATACATTTAGGATATCTTGGGTATTTAGATCGGGGTGTTATAGGACCGCCAGATACAACTGGAAGCAAGAGATTTGGGATTGTCCAAAAGCCACCAATCTGCAAGTAAAGTCCAAACAGTTGGGGTTCAATGCATAATTTCTGACAAAAAGTGCAAGTTTGTAAAATCTGAAGTTTGTTATCTGAATTAAGAAATATCAGGACAATATGCAACTCCACAGGGTATCATTTTAATTATCTACCTATTCCCTGAATTTTCATGATATATCGTTAAAATTTGTTGTTCAAACTATGACATAGTCCTGAAAGCAATATACAGGGTGTTTCAGAAGTAACTACCCACACTTTGTCAATCAATATCTTCTGGCGTAATATTTCGCAATGGTTGTTTATCGCTGTTTTTAATATTTCAGGTTATTATAAATATATACTGTTTATACCATGGATATCCCACGACGGTCTGCCTGAAAAAATCTGTGTTGTAAAACTTTACTATAAATACGGAAATTATGCCGAAGTCTCTCGCCAATAGAAAAATCATTTCGACTCAGTACCTCCTACTCGCAAGACGATGGCTGATATTATTTCCGGATTCGAGGACACTGGCAGTGTAGCGGAACGGCTGAGGCTGGGTCGTCCAAAGTCTGCCATAAGTGGGGACCAGAAAGCTGCATTAAGCGCTGCGGTATCCAGGAGCCCCCAGAAGTCAACTCGAACGGCTTCCCTCTAGCTGGGTATTCCTCATACTTCCTTTTGGCGCCTTTACAAGGAGCTTAGCTTGAAGCCCTTTCGGCCCCATCTTATTCATGGACTCTCTGATGATGATTTCGATCGCAGAGTCCAGTTTTGTGAGACATTTATGGACATGGTGGAAAGCAGTGCGTTGGACCTTGATCGCATTTTGTGGACCGCGAGGCGGTTTTCAAGCTCCATGGTCATGTTAATCGCCATAATTGTGTTTATTGGTCTGAAGACAATCCACATGTCACGATTAACAAAGAGGTCAACGCCCCTGGAGTCTGTGTCTGGGCCGGAATTTTTTCACAAGGCATCGTTGGTCCATTCTTTTTTGACGCAACTGTCAATAAAACCAACTATTTGGAACTTTTATCTATGAATGTCTACCCGCAAATCGCAATCGAGGACCTTGTTTTCATGCATGACGGAGCCCCAGCTCACTACGCTACCGAAGTCCGCACTTGGCTGGACGAAAGGTTCCCGAATCGATGGATCGGTGCCATCGAGTGGCCAGCTAGGTCACTATACTTAACTCCGCCTGACTTCTTTCTTTGGGGTGTTTATGTTAAGAAGATGTTTATGGAAGTAGGGCGAAGGACCCTCAAGAATTGATGGACAATATAAAATCATCGTTTTCTAAAATTCTAGCGGACTTATGCGCCAAAGTTTGCCGATCTGTACCATCCCGACTGGAGAAATGCATTCACCTTGGCGGTGCACAGACGGGGCTGTTCTGAGATTTCTCTTCGTAATGTAAGTAAACTTTTAATACTTGTTATAATTATGCAAAAAACTGGCGAGCTACCTCTGCCCAGTCAACCGATAGTTAGCATCAAACAGTGGGTAGTTACTTCTGAAACACTCTGTGTATCCAACCAACCAACTGAATATAAACAAAACCCGCGCATCGGAAAACATATATATGGACTATTCTTGATTCCCAGGTAGCAATACATAATCAGGCAAACGAAAGACGGCAAATACGAAATTTACACGGAATATGTAATAATCGAAATTTAACACCTTCCAAAAAATAAAATCCGAGGTAATCCGAGAATTTAAATTCTATCGTAAATACATTTTGACTGCAGTAATATTACCCCAACATAAATTGGTTTACTGTGAAAAGACGAGAAAAGAACGAAAATATATTTGAAAATGAAAGTATTTTGGAGTTATAACTAAACGTTCAGCTGGGACGGTTACCTGAAGTACCTTCTTCTCGTTAGCCTAAGGCAAATATATACGCCAAAACTGACCGACTAAATCCACAATATACACATCCAACGAGGAAATCTTTTCTCAAAAGGTCATAGGAAAACATATCTGTAAACATTGTATTCTTGGCATGGTCAGATTTTTTGTGGTTTCTCAAGTAGTAACATTCTGCGACTACACAGTGGATGCAATGTCATATCTCGGCGCCGCGAATAATATCCGGATATAAAATCGTATCAAGATATCCGAATTTTTTGCCCATCATTATACAATGACAGGAACAAATCAGGTTTATTAACTCAGAATATTAACCTGCTCTGGCTTCGGAGTTGTAGGTTTAAACCGGCTCGCACCAATAAGGAACGGATCGGGAAATGGTTTATTTCGTTTGACTTCTGGATCGTCGGGCGTACATACCACGTGCGAGATCAGCCTGAAATTGAGTTAAGTGGGTGTAGCCAACAGGGAAAGTGAGGGAACATTATGCGGTTTCACATATTGCTATGGATATGAACTATTGTTAAATAGCTTCGTCGTTTCCCATGTATGATAAGTCTGTGAGAATTTTTACCTCATAATCACTTTAGTCAGCCGTTGTGTCATTTGCATACAGCGTAATCATTTGATGCGGGAAAATAGCTTTTGACATATATCAGTAGGATAATGCGTAATACACGTATTTGTTTAGCAAAATGCAGCTTGACATGGACAGGAACAATGACTAGTATCGCCGATTAATAATATTTTGTTGGTTGTCGGTAAGATGATAGCTGGCCATGATAAAGAGGGTTGTATTTTACTTTAGCTTTTTCAGTTCCAACATTACAGAGTTTTTAATCATTGTCGTTGCTGTTTTGTAAAATAAAAATGTTACGTTTAATTATTAATTTGAGTTAATAGAATGTGCATATGTGCTTGTACGATTTTTAACTGAGTTATGACGTCGAATCGTGGTTCAATTTGCTGGGTTAGTATTATGCGCCTGCAGCGTTAAATTTCCTGTATGTGTAGCACGAACTCCATGTTCTTTAATGACTTTTCCAACGCTGTTTGCTAGTGATTTCGCTTAATATATACGGTGTGTGGTAATTTGTATCGTCATTCCTTTTAGGCTACAGTGTCAAATAGATTTCATTTGTTATCTAAACTTAGAATACTTGCATTTTGAAAATTGTTAGGATTATGTTATTTATCAATTTTACTAAAACTTCATATTTAGTTTTGTTTATATGAGCGGATATACCTTCACGCGCGAATACCGTAGCTATACGCTTAACGGTTTCTTATATTTTATAGTCTGTGTCGGGATAGGAATGTGCAAAATTTTGGGAATTATTTTTCTGAGGTAAATTTTTACAAGTTTCTATATCTCGTTCCTAAAGTTCTAAATTGCGCAAGAAATTTTGTGGTTATGCAAAAAATTTTAACCGTGTCTTTGAAATCATGGAGATATATCTTTGAAATGGCACCCTAAGAATTATTTTTAAACCTAACTAAATTGCCAGAGGAAACTAAAATTTCCTTTTAATCAAATTTAGCATTTTAATTCAAAGTTTGAACATAAAAGGCGCCGATCAGATATTACTGAAACCACATGTAGTTGGACTCCGTTTATCTCTAAGTCGCGGGCACCTTCTGGGTCTTCTACCGCATAAAAATCGGACGTGTATTTTGGGGTCGAATTTAGATCAAATACATATCAGGGGGTTGAAATACTTTTAGCAAAACATGTCCATTTTTACATGAACTGGTGGTGTGCCAACAATTAGCAAGATAAATTTAATAAGGCATTGCCTGAAATCTTACAAGGGATGAACCAAACACACGTACGTACCAGATGGAACCGAGAATACCACAAATCGCAGGCCGCCAGCTCAAAGAAGTCAGCACTAAATGATTTTGCTATAGCAAGTTGTACTAGACATTGATTAATACAGACGTCGCAATATGTTTTTTAAACATGGAAAGGTTCAACGCTCCACGCGAAGCATTTAGTTAGTTGCTGTGATAGTACAAATATCCCAAGTTATCAAGCTCATCAATCAAATAACTCATCCACCAGCACCATATGCGATGACAGCGAAAGACCGGATTCACAAAATCAACAAGTATAAAATGCAATAATATAAAAATCACACGCATTGTACCCCTTTTGACATCTTAATTTATTGCATTGCATTTATTCAACAACTCTGTACGTTTGAAAACTGTCAAATTCATCATGACTATGACTAATTCAGTAAGGATGAGTTTAACTGTTTATAGTTGGGGCGGTGTTACCTGGGCCGATTATACTTTTCCCTCCTGATTCTTGACATGCGGAGGTGATATAGACGCTTTTGTTGCAAATAATGAAACAGAATCTCGCAACTGCTTTTTATAGGAATATTTAGTAAAGTCTGTTTATTTACTGTGCCTTCGATTTAGTAATTCGTAAAAATCTAGAAAGTCAACCTTCTGGGTTAAATACTGATGTGAAGCGTAACTACGCCTTAAAACAAAATTTAACTTTAAAGCATTAATGTTTTACCTGAAAAGCTCCTTATGCTTTGTTGATTTCGCTTCATAATATGACGTATTTGACCCTGTACAGATTGCCATTTGGACACCTTTGCTGTGGAAATGTCGTATCAGTCGTTCCGCGCCTGTACAATAGTTAAAAGTTTTTAACATGTTCGTGACAACTAATTTTATATTTTATGTAATATTAAAATTCACAACAGAACTATGTTCGTATCTAATTCGTTAGCCCACTGTTTTGGTGGAAATTTGTAGTAAATTAAATTAAAGATATAGTGGTGATCTCGGTACCACCATTCCATGCAGTATATGGAGTCGTTTTGAAAATTGACCATTTTATTCTTATTTGTAACAAGTATTTTTGGATTTTTTAATTTTTTTTACACCTTTTGGTATTAAAAATATTTGCAAATAATTTTTTAATTTTACACAACTTTCGGAGGCGTTATTTGTAAGTTGAGTCGAATCATGCAAAATTCAGCTCGATCTATTTATGTGTCAAGGTCCACTGATTGCGGGCAATGGTAAACTTTACTGAACCACTATGAGCTGCATTGAGCTAATTTTGCTACCATTCGTACGGAATATAGAGTTACAAAAATAATCGGATATATTTTTTGAAAAATTCTGTACCAAAAAAGGACCACTGATTACCCAAAATCGAAATGGGCAGAAAAAATTTAAATCTAGCGCTTGCTACAAATTGCATACACGAAACTTATAAAACTTTCTCGTTTTAAAATTGTAGCTACAATCCTAGCGATATCTATCTAATCGCTTACAATTTGAGCAGATTTTTTCCGAACTGTCCTTAAATCAAAGTTCTCAAAACCTACCCACCAGGCATTAGTTCCGCCGTAGGAAAAAGACGTCCAAAGCTTCGTTCAAGGTGAACGACAAATTCTTCTAGATCACACGGGAGTTTGTAATAGTTAAGAAGGTCCTGAAAGTAATTTTTTTATTTTTAAACAGTGGACGTTTTAATTATGGCGCCGGTTTGATATGATGAGTGTAATATGCGTTCTTTCTTAACCTTAATGTAACTTAAATAAGGTTTCTTAAGTCATCAAACCAAAACTTCTAGATAGCTCAGTGGTTTGCGTGCGCTACCTGCACAGGTGCTGATCAGTTCAATTCCTGACGTGGGCTTGATTTTGTCAAACATTGCACGATGCACAAGTTAATTCTGGCGTTAAAGGTTAACGACTATATTCAGTTAGAACAAACAGTAGGAAGAAACTTTAGTCCCCTACTGACAGAATAGCTGCAGAACACTAACGCCTTTTGCACTTCTCTACATAATACCAGGAGTGCATTAGAGAAGAGTAAGACACTTCCCTGGGCCCACACGAAACCCTTGTTTGATGAGGCAGGCGTTTTCGGGCTGACCCCCTCCCCAGATTCTGGGGTGGGTAGCTCTAACCCCCCAATTTCTTGGGTGGGGTGTCGGTTGAACCAGCAGCTGCTTATAACCCGACCCTCCCCCCCCGAGAAATTGGGAGGGTCCGACCTAACCACTCCCTTCCAAAAAAATACTGGGGGTCCGAGCTACCCCCCCCAGAACCTGGGGGAGTTAGTGCATCTCGACCCCCACAAAACTGGGGGTGGGGTCAGGCCGAGAACGCCCGCGTCATCAAGCATGGGTTTACGTGTGAGTGCAGAGAAGTGTCATACTCTTCCCTGATACACTCTTGATAACACTAGTTGTAGTATAAACAGCTGTAAATGTTTTAGAGCGTTGGACAGTCTAGCAATAGTACCATGCCTAATGCCTTTTACATCAAACCATAAGAGACTATTGTAGTTTACTATATGATACAATAAAACGGTTTTGACGTCGATCTCACTGAAGAATCATTTGTCCCCTTGAGTTTGCTGTTAAAGATTTAGCCTCTTAACAGTTTATTGTAATGATAAATATCTTCTACAGCTAAATGTGGGAAACTAAACGGATACACATTGTTTCTAAAAGATCTTAATCGTCTGAACTGAACGTAGGCGAATTCAGGTGCCCCACCGAAATTCATGGAAGACTGAATTTTCTTATTTGCCGTTTTTACGTAGCAACAACAATCTAAATGTATTAAACCAAGTTATAGTAGATAAAGATTTCATCTAGTCAGTTTGTTTATATACGATAGTTTATTTTAGCAAAATAACTATCAACTGTCAAAAAAAATTTTTTATTAAATGGATAAAATATTAAATGCTAATTTTGGACGCTAAAATTGTGAAAATTTTACATTTGTTTTAATTTAATTTAGCTCAGTTGGATAGAGTGGGTAGTCGGGGTTTTGAGATTACTGGATACGATGAAACCAATCGTATTTACACGGTATAGGTCCGATACAGCCAGCTTTTAGGGCCTACAAAACGAAAAATTTTCAGAAAATTTTTGGCTTTGTGATCGTGGCAAGAAGATACTGAAAGTGACCGTAAAGTTGCGTGTATGCCACGGGCGTAGCCAGTGGGCACATGCCTCCCAAAGAAAATAAAATCCAGAATTTAAAAACATAAAATTATTTTTACGCCTTTACCATAAAATTCCTTTCACGAAGGTTATGCATGTGTTGCCGAACGTATGAAATGGTAGAACACAAAATTTTACAGTGCAACATTAAGTTGGAAGGGGGCGTAAAATCATTAAGTGGGGTCGCAAAATTTTTTCTTGCCCCGGCACCGTATACCCTCACTGCGCTACTGCTGTATACCTTTGTATTATTGGAACTTTAAATTAAATTCAGGAAGTCCAATTTGGAACCTCGAAATAATCAATGACCGCAGACTAGGTCATACTAGCGCCGTTTCTCGCGTGATACGTTTAGATTTATACATCACAGTTGTTCTTTTACCAGAGTTACTAACTTGATATTCATGTTTCTGCCATCTGCATTCGTAGTTTAGTTAAGGCGAACCGGTGAATCTGTTTCGCGTCACAATTTGCCTACATTTAGCATTTATCAAACTACTTAATGAACCCCCCAGCTATGCGCGCTGCCTATAGCTGTGTAAAAACTAGATCTCAGAGGTATTTTCAAGAGAACGCGAGCAGTAAATTGATTTGTAAAATATGGCTACGAACAGCGCTTGCTGGTTGCTGTATGGCAAATCGTGCCCCAAAGAAACGAAAATCGTGGTTTGCGCGCGGTGATCTGTTTAAAGACCACACTTGTCAAAAAAACCTTCCAGGTGAACGCACCTAAACTGGACCCAGACATTACCATTTGGCCTGTGCTAGGTTATCAATTTCATGAATTAGAGCGCTGACCTCGAAACTTATTTTTCAACAAGAGATGTTGGTTTATAAACTACTTCGTGTGAAAATAAATTGTGCTTTAAGGAAATGCGTTTTTCTACAGAAATCTCTATCCCAACTTTAATTACGCTTGTGACGGAGAAATTTCGGTATATGGCTGTGTAGCAAATAAACTACAGCTATATTTACACTCGCCTTGACGTTTAAAGACCAACGTCGACTCTCCAATATTTTGTCGGTCCTTGGGATGCTACGTGTCTACACAAGCAACATGAAATTTTATTTGTTAGATTAAGCCTAACTTTTTTGTTGGGAATAGGGTATCCATCAGATATATGAGGAATTAATTTCATACTTGTACATTTAAGTTACTGAAGTTAAGAAATTTAGGTTTTACCAAAATTATTTGTATTTTGTTAAAATAGAGTAAATGTGATTGCGGAGATATCCGATGCATCAAATTGGAATTTGAAATCATATTGAACGTTAAGACCATACGAAGTCTAACAAGTGCCAACTCACTGATATGTCAAGAATTTGCAAGTTTACCATATTCAAGTCATACATGCTGACGCTTCGAAGTATCGGGGTAGTCGGGATCGGCGGGGCATGCGGCGCTCTCGAAGCCGCCTACGGATTCGGCGCCTGCGGCACCTCCGGAGTGCAGCGTGGTACCCTCAAGCAGTGTAGACCAAGACACCGGGGGGCCCGAGCGTTCATGGAATAGCCTATCTGAATTATGTTCAAAATAATCTAATTTGTTCAGCATATGAAACGTGGGGTTATACATGATAATCGCTTTATATGTACCTGACAGCCTTCACGATGCGACTTTCCCATGATACTTTGTTTTGCTTCAAAACCGTACGTTATTCCATAACGATCGAGGAATGATTGAGTTGCTTCGGTGTATAGACGCTCGGAGTCTGAAGCAAAAATGTAATATATGTATCAGTTATAAGATATCTGAACCTTCTGCAGCATATACTAAGCCGAAGACAACCTTTGACATAAAATAGTTTAAGTATGTACGTGATATTTAGATGCCACGGTACAATTTCACTCTATAGAAACGGAGGTGTGTGTAGTTTACTGTTCGATTATTTATTTTTAATTGTAGGAAACATCTTCGACAGTCAACGGGACAAAAATCTTCAAGTCTATCTACTAAACGTGCCAAAGTGTTTGGGACGGCACCGATTCTCGCCCCCTAGGAATTTACGAGGGATGCCACTGTTCTCCATCTCAGTGAAGGCACCCCTGCTATCATTCCAAAGCTTGTAAAAAGGTATATACCGAGAAATATGTATTTGTTGACATACGCCAACTTATGATATGTATGCTTTTAAAATTTTTGAATTGACAAATCCCAAAGAACAGAAGCACTCGATAGCCACAATACAAAACATTAAAATTCGAATCGGTTATATGGTTTATATCATGCATGTTGAAATGAAGGAGAGGGCGATATCCCCTGAGGCTTGGACTTGGGCTCGTCGATCTCATGAGACCTCGCCTGGTTCTCCCTGGGACTCTGCCCCTTTTGGGGCGCCGGAGGTATTTTTGGTAAAAATGCACTAAATTTTAGCAAAATTGTGGAAATTGGAAAAACTTAGGTGAAAATTCACAAAAGTGGGTAACAAATTGGCAAAAACCAGAAGAAAATTAAGAAAAATTTCGAGTCCCTAAAATTTTTAAAATTTAGCGAGCTTAGGCTTTTAGTATATATCGAACGGCATGGCATGCATTTCACTTGCGCTACTATACGTTACATTGGCCCAATCAACCATTATTTAAAAAATGCAACTAAATAATTTGAGTTTGTTATGTGCTGCAGAATTGCAACAAAAGATCTTTCAAATACTGACACAGCGACTGAAACTTTTACTGCTGTATAAACAACAATCATGTAGCTAAGTAAAAAATATTAGCTGTCAGTATTCTTAAACTGACAGCTTATTGTGATACTTTAGGCATGTACATTAAATATCTGATACCCTCAGATGTTCATGACATTTTTAATTCGTCTATTTTTACAAATTTGACACTGGAAAACCACAAAAGAAGAGGAAATCTGTTGCCACCCCAAAATTTTCCAAACATTTGTTTCTGCCACACTAAATTTACCGCAGAAGGAGACCAGAAATATTTTCCTAAATTTGAAGCTGTAGTAGAGTAATTCCCGGAAAAACGAGCTCAGTGTTACCATTTAAAAATTTTCCACTACTGCATAGCCACCTATTTGCTACCGAAAGCTGTTGAAAATTATTTTATTAATGTAACTTTGGCGCAAAGAAAAGAATTTATTACAATTTATGAAGAAAATTAAGAGTATTCAAGAAGAAAATTTAATACAATTTATGTGAAAAAACAAGATTTTGGATAATTTTTGTCACCATTGCAGTTTATTAATGAATTTTTGTTTACATTTTGAGGTGTTTCAGTGGATTGGCTTAATAAGTTTTATTGCAGTTTTTGTGTTATATTTTTTCAAATGGTGGCTCTATGTTTTTGTGCTTTCTTCTTAACGCTAGTTAGAAATACTATAATATATATCTCGTTACACACAACTCTACAATAAAGTTTTGCGCTTACGGCTTTCAGATGTTAGTGTTTTAAATGATAAACTGAGTATGTCTTGAGCTGTATGCAAAATATCCCAGTGGTGCCTCAAAAGTGTGTGCAAAACCCGACGCCATTTAAGTAAATTATCCACAGCCCTAGCGTTCAAAATTAGTGTACGATCAAGAGAATGAAGAGGTATTTTCCACTTCTAAATCACAAAGGTTTACACTGTGTAATGCATGGCGTTCCTTGTAAATGCGTTGCACCACTTTGGTAGTATATAATAGCGTTGGATGCAATGCCTGAGAGATGTTGCATGTTGTCTTTTAAGTAAAGTTTTGCTGTTATTTTGCGTTGGTTGAAGAAACTATTCACAATAACTTCTCTAATACAACACATGTATGAAACATATTCCGAGCAATTAAAGTATTTATTCGATTTTGATAATCGAAAATGTTACTAATAATTTCACAAAATACAGAATGGGCTAGGTCGCTATTAGGTATGGCATTAAAATAACTTTTTGTGGTCTCAGGTTCAATATATACACAATCTAATACTGTTCGCAAACTTAATCTCAACATATTATACTACGACATCTCTTTGAGTTCTTTATCTGTCAACATGTACCAAGCTCACATGTCAAAATACTGAAGCAAAATAATATATATGGCATGTTTGTAGTGCTCGCTATGGCGACCATTCCAAATGTAATAGATGTTATAGTTAGGGTTGTCACTCTGTGATTATACTCGCCCTTTTTGACACGAGCATATGCAAAACAGTTAGCTAGGTTTAAAGTTTGGTTTTTTGATGTTATATTTGTGAGAAAACTTTCAATTTAAGGTATTCTTAGAATAAAACATCTATATAAATACTTGACTCCAAAAATTATCCTGAGGCAACACGAAATTGCATCCAGTTTTTACCCGGCGAAAGAAATTCGTCCAAGGGTGAATACCGCCTTCATTCTTAAATCTTGCTGCCAAATCAATGTACTTACCGAGCAGTAAGCCATCTAGATCAAAAATTATATGAGTAACCGGCTTGAATTTCAGCTGACTATTGTCAGTTCCATTTACGACATCCGTTGTCATTTTTAAATATTTGAGGGTGATATACAATGCACAAATAGAACGAATGACTGCACCTGAAACAAAAAAATACATAAAAAATTGCGCATATGAACAGTCATTACCAGAACTCCAACAATTTTTCGCCACAGCAACCTGGAGAGTGATAAGTGTAGTTTTAGGTAATTTAGCAATTAGCATGCATTGCCGACGTCAGAAAATGAGGTGTTTATAAGCAGATTATTATTCTTGAGCGAATTTAAAAGGTGCAGTAATTCGTAATTCGAAACTATCACTAAGTTCACAGGTTTATAGCAATACTACATGATGATCCCCATTGAGATTAAACGACATTGCACACTTTATGCTGATCGCACGAACGACCATTTCATGTCGCAAGGCAATAGAACATCAGGGAATCAATAGTATTATATAACAAGCATCCTGAAAACATTTGTTGTCAAGCAAATACCATAAGTGGAAAACTTAAGATCGGGACCAACGGTTATCGCCAGACCTTTGAATTCATATAATCTGGAGTGGGCGAAACAATTTAACAACGAAAACTGACACTACTTAAATCAAAGCCTTGCACAGGAACAGGAGGATCCGAGAAAGTTTTTTTACCTCTCTTTTAACGTGTGGTTTCAAGTGCGCTACGGCAGATGCGCGAAACCAGCGTATTTTTAAACACTACTAACAACTAGACGTGGATTGAAAAGACAATGAGTAGATTATGTTCGACCGAGTTTGATCAGTCGACGATTGAAAGCTTTCAAATATACCGGATAATCGGCGAGATTATGTTTTAGAGTTAGAAAAACATTATCCGGAAGAGCGCAACTAATGTGGTGTCATTTTTTTTCACTAGATGGAAGCAGGAGTGGTTGGCATATACATGGTTATGGTGGAGTTTAAAATATCCAGCATTTACCTTTTCCCATTATGAACCGTAAGGTGAAGAATAGCGTTCGGCAAGCCTATTTCGTACTTCGGACCTTCTACAACATTTTATTACGATGAGGCTAGTGGCACGTAAACTCAACAACAGCCGGTCGAATTCATCTCGACGGGGGCTCAAGATCATTATATCTATGCGGATGCAAAAGCGGGCGGTCGTGGGTTCCGATACTACCCCTATCCAACTTTTCCAGTGGCTGCTTTTCACATAAATTAGTCTCCAAGCTCCTACCTCTAGGTGCCAATGAACAATATATTTATATAACGTGAAGGTCTTACTGAGGGGTGGGGATACTACAGCCACTTTGCCGAACGCAGAATCAAAAACCTGCGCCCCACCACAAGTTCGTTCTAATTATATACTGGCTGCTTATGTGGATTATTAATGCAATACTTACTATATATATATATATTAGATATTCCAAAATGTATAATATATAAAAAGGCTGTGCTAGGCCTTACTAAACAGGAGGATGATGTTGAATACACTAATTTTGTATCTGTCTTGCAGCCTGACGGGGAAAGATCAGTCGGTAGAGCGTCTGCTTGTGTATCAAGGTCTTGGGTTTTAATTCCACCCTAAACTAACATTTCAGTGTCTGTTTATCATATCACTTCATCTCTCAAGCTCCTGTCAGTAGGCCCAAATGAAAAAAATGGTTTTATATAACATGGAAACACAAAATATTGAAGAATGTTGTAACAGCCCAATCTCATGAAAACAGGGAAACGCTCGAAACGTAGCAAATTTCGTAAGGAACAGGGGAAACGGATGACCGGATACCGGCGGAGTGCGGCCTCTATATTAATTGATAATTATGTAGTATTACATTTGTTGTAAAAATAAACAATCGTATTCACCTGTGTTGTACTTGTAAGGTCACACTCCGCTGCCCGCAGGTGACCGGGATGATTTTGGCACCGAAACCGGGGAACAAGTATCATGGTTAGGGGTGTCCGGTCGATCCTCGGGCAATAAATTTGATGCCGTGTTGTGTGCATACAATGTTGTGCGTTATATTAGTTATATATATTTTATTGTATTTGGTGTGTAGAACGGGTGCGCGCTCGGTGAGGCCGGGGACCGACGGATGTCTCAGGGATTTCTGGTATCATACGAAAACTGGTCACCCTGGGCCGATCCCAGCGCACACGCCGAACGGTTATCAGTATTCGTTGATGTAAGTCATGCCTATGGTTCATATAATATGTATTTTGGATAGGGTCAGAAATTATCAGGACGCCTTCGGAATTTCACATGCACAGGCCGATCATGCTTAGGAAATCAAATTGTCGGTCCTGGAGAACTAAATTTTCGGATACGGATTTTCTAAGGCATTATTTTGGGGCGCGACATAAAAATTCAATTTTTGGGTTTCCTACAAATTTCAGGGGAACGGGGGTGACTGAACCCTCTTAAGGACACTGCTGGGGTGTCAAATTGCCCCGGCGGGTCTAAAAATTTGGATCCCCTAAATACTTACGGATCCCCAAACAGGCGCTTAACCCTCCAATTTTCTAAGCCTAAAAGGACACCCAAAACAATCTAAATTCCACGATTTTTGGAGCCCAGGACACTTATCGGGTTCTCCCCTAACAGTTTGGTCGAAAACCGGGGCCGCCCACCCCCACGGGTCCGCTCAGGATTCCCTAAATTCAAGCGGGCCACCAAAATTTTGGGTTTTGTATGGCCAAATCGGCCTCTAACAGTCCTCCTATAAGTGCAATATTTAATTTTAAATTTTTATCAGTAGCCGGCCTGCCAGGGCATGATTCTGGTCCTGCCCCCGGCCGCCTACTGTTTTTCGATCACGAGATATCGGCAAAAATGTGCCGATATCCCTATGAGCAAACGGCACTCTGAGCGCCGTTATATTTTGTTTTCGAAATTCTCTCGCACCGACCAGGGCGAGGTTTAGTTGTTCTTGGGCCGACTTGGCACGCGTCGGCCACTGTCCAGCTTACACAGTTGTTAGCGGCGTCGCTTCTTTGATAACTGCGATGAGCTGTTTGTGTATAGGGGTCGCTATATGTTGGTTTTGTCGTCTGCTGATTATATTTGTATAGTTTTATTTTGGGGTTTGGGTTGGGTGGCTGCCTGCGGCTTGTTGCTTTGTTCAGTCTTCTTGTAGTGTGCATACCACGTCTACGACAGCCTGGCTCAGATTTGAAACATTTTTGAAAACTTGTGTATGTTAAAAGGTTGAGGGTTTGCAGATTGTCGAGTATAAAAGGATGAGCCTGATCGGTGATGCGGGACCAGTCGAGTCGTTGTCTTTTGAATTTGGTCGGGTTTTGGCGGTTGTCGCCAACAATTTTGTTTTAAATTTCTCGCCGCCGCGTTTTTCTTAGTTTTCGTTTAGCCGGGTGGGCTCTTCGGCATGCAGACGTGCGGAAGAGTCTCGCCCGGGGTTTTTCGATACTTTGGACTTTTGCTCGAACTTAGGACCAGGGACGGCCCTTGCGGGTGCTGGTGCGTCCGTTGGATGCCTCGCGCTCCCGTAAGTGCTGTGCCCGCGCTGCGGAGAAGGGAGTGGAGTAGGGGACAAAATTCTAATCAAAATTGAGCCAAAATTGCAACAAAATTTGGGAAAGTACACCCACGCTCGACTGGTTCCCCGCCCCCTGGTGTACAGTTATTGTTCGTATCCAGGGGGTGAATCGTAACGTGTTGTCATAGTATATTACGTTGTCGGAAGGAGGCCGTTTTACTCAAAATGGAGTCGGATAGTTTCTGGATATATTTCTCAGGTCTTAGGAATTTTAGGGCTACCACCGTTCAGGAATTTGAGACTTAAGGAAATTTGAAGGCTGCAGGTTCTCGTGGGAGTCGTGTTTGGCTCGGTCGGGTTTCTTCCATAGCGGACGCGTGGAGGAGGCCCGCCCGAGGCACCTCCCAGAGATTTAAAACTTCCACACTTAGGCATAGGAATAGGGACAGCCCTTGCGGGTGTTGGGGCGTCCGTTGGATGCCTCGCGCTCCCGTAAGTGCTGCGCCCGCGCTCCTTGGTTGTGAACTGAGCAGATTGAGGAAAGAAAATTCAGGGTAGCCCTAGGGGCCTTGGCGAATTTGACATGATCAGAGCGTAGATAATCTGAGGGCTCAGATCTGAACCACGGCGTTCGGGCGTTTACTATACATTCAGGCGTTTACTGATGGGCGGTCCGAATATCTTACTGGTTTTAAGGCACGCATGTCAGTCGAAACAAACTTCCTAAACTGGAAAAATTTGTAGTGACGCCCGGCACGGGTGGACTCTTCGACCTGCAGACGCGTGGAAGAGATCCGCCCGGGTCTGTGGCAGAGTCTTTGAGCATGTCGCTTAGGCGTAGGATCTGGGGCAGCCCTTGCGAGTGCTGTGGTGTCCGTTGGATACTTTGCGCGCCCGTAAGTGCGGTGCCCGCGCTTCTAAAATTGAATAAAGGCAAATGCGAGATCAAGCTTAAGGCGGCACTAAAGATGTTGTAGAAGTCTTGGATAATTAGCTTAGAAGTAAACAGTAGGCAAGGACGTTAATACTATATTTCGGGTCGAGGGCTCCGCGTTTCGAAAAGAGCCCAAATGGAGCTCATGAGACATTATTTCGTCAGCCAACGGGGGCGTAGAGAAAACAAATTTAAAAGGGGTGTCAAATTTCTATCATACTTGAGCTAATCGTTACAGTATCAGTTGGGCCCAGGACCGCGCGCATGGGCTCGGGTCCTGGCTCGCCCTTGATGTAAATAATACAATGTTTTCATGCACCCGAGTGGGTGAATTTTGTTTTGTAAATGCGTGCTTATGTTTTAATTCTTTGCCAAAAAAGGGAAATCCATGAAATAAAAAGTTTTGCGTGTGAAACTTAGTAGGCGAAATAGATCGATTTAAATTCAGGCCTCCTGTAGCAAGAATTGCATGACCCCACTAAGGTGTTCAGTGTTAGTTAACGTAGATCCCTGTCCTCCTCCAATACGCAGCCCCAACGACGCTCGCTCCCGTCATGCCGTTTTCTTGTTGCCATGTCGTCGCTCTCCGCCCAGGCATCTGTTCGGGCTTTGCTAAAATTCAATGTTGGTCCGCCTACCCTCAGCGCTCCCCCAACTCTGCATGCACCCGCGCCCCATCCGTCCGTCGTTAGCAATAAGTCTTGGTGCGAGTTCTTGAGCTTTAACGCCAACGTCTTATACATAATAGCCCGAGCAGGCTCAGCGTGTCCGACTCTAAGTTGAGCTAAGAGGACCCGGCCAAACTCCGCGTACTCGAGCCCAAGGGCTACGGAATAGTCTTTAAGCTCACTAAAATCTTTATAAAATTGGGCTCCACCGTTAGGAAATGCTGGCCCGACATAGGGCACAAGATTCGATAATCGAAGATGAGGGAAAGACGGGTCAACCTCATTACCTGCGAGCAGGCTTAGGGGATGACCCTCCCTCAGGGGGACCTCCATGCCACTAGATGCGTGGGCCAACATAGGGGCCAGGCCGAACACCCTGGTAAACCCGCCGAGCAGCCCGCTAAGCTAAGCGGTTCCCATCGGTTAGACCAGGATCCACCGGGGAATCGTTCAAGCCGGGGTTGTCCGGGCACCACCGTGAATATTGGGAGTGGTGCAGCTGGGATCCCTTAGGGCCAGAACTGGTCCTAGTACATAAATTGGGGCCACGCCGTGAGGCGGGCCGTCAATAAATTTTGGGGAGTGAACAAGTTTAAAATTAATAGGTGGCGGACCTCTCGCACGTGCAAAAGATTTCATTGAGACCTTGTTGGTCCGTATCGTCAGTAGCGATGTGTATCCAGATCATGTAAACACGGTTGTTATACTAGGCGTCTTGTAAGCGAGAGTAAAGTGGCGGTGCTTGTAGGCACAACTAACTACGATCACGATCGGCTCATACGGTCCTTGGGTCTCAGCGCCGCTATTTCGGGTTTCTCTATAAACTGACTCTGATCTCGTACACATGGTACGGGTGAATCAGATTTGCTTTTTGTATCAGTCGACTAAGCAAAGTTCGGCGCGGCCCGGGACCCTGTGGGCTGCGAGGGAGTTTTGATATTTGAATGAAGAGTAAAGATGTACAACGACCTAATGGTGATTGTTATATCGTCGCGCGTTATAGGTGGCCATACCCTAAGGTGTACTATGGAGGAAACTACGGATGTAATTATTTCAGGATACAGTTGATTTCGCGATCAGTGGAAGTCGTATTCGAAGTAATCAGTGACTTTATATTGGTATTAATTCTGGACTATTTAATACGGCCGAAGTATTTTGGTTTATCGCCGGCTGACGTTTCAGTAACGGAAATTCCGATTGATCTACTGTTGACATTGCCGTATCGCCCGAACGACTCTGTATTATTTGGGTCGTCAACATCACGTTCATCTTTCGGAGGGCCAACGTTTTACGCTCAACGGTACAATAAACATTTTATCTCGGGCCTTAGAAACCGAAAGCGACGAATTGCCATCGCACCAGCCTTGTATTTGTGGCTACATCATAAACGACGCCTTCGGACACCGTGGTGTGGCTGCCTGACGGATCGACGAGGGAGAAGAAATCTCGTACTACGCTGCTGCAAGGACATTAACGAACGCTCTTTAAATTGAATTCATGGTCAGTATTCGTAAAGTTTTGTAACTATATTTTATTCGTTGTGATATAAATTATGATGTTTTTCTCTCATTGCTTATATTCCAACAGAAGTTAGCGTGAGTTGCTGAGAGGTTGACAAACACATAATCTGTGTCCATCTCATTATTGGTACGTACCTCCAGGTCCGTAGTCCGACCAAAATTGCTAACGTATTGCTAATTAGGGGCACCCCTTAACCGTTTAGCTGGGAACTGGCACCACATCGGCATTTGTGGTGCAACGAGCTCTACCGGGATTTTGATACGACCTGATCGAAAGTCTTGCAGCTTGCAAGTGTTGAAATTGGGAATTTGACAGCTTAACGAGAGGTGCTGAATTTCATTGTGCGCCAATTTTACGTATTAGTATAAAAAAAAAGAAAAAAAATTTTTGTTTCGCCAGTGTCTTGGGACTATTGAGTATAAGTAGATACGTAATAGGGTCAGTTGAGCGAAGCGAAAATTTCACACAATCAGACACATACCTAAGGAATAAGTGCACGAGGATTTTAGAGAACTGAAAATTGTGCACAACAGTAGAGATTCCGCAGTAAAGAAAGCACACATATCAAAGTATATATCATATCATTCGTACCCACGTCGGACTGGGACCACGGACGCCACACAAACTCAAAACAAATAGGAATTGATAATCAAGGTCGGAATCAAAATGTCGTTACCAGCGAGCGCGAATAGAACGCCAGTAAGCAGCGCCGCGGGAACCACAAATGCAGGAGGTGCCGCTGCCACTACGGCTGGTAGTACAAATGGACCGAATCCAGTCGCTTCGGGAGACCCTCTAGTCGCAATTCTGCAGGAGTTGACGCAGCGAACAACGACGGGTCCCATCATACAAGTACGGGACATCCCACCATTTTCAGGAGCCGATGGACAGGACTTTGAAGCCTGGCTGGCTACATATGACAACCTGACTGATGCAAATGGGTGGACACTGGACCAGAAATTGATCTGCTTTCCAACTGTTCTGAAGGGGGAAGCCCTCAAAATATATGAAAGCTTCCCCGACTGTCAAAAGCAAACCTATGAAGCCCTTTGCTATAATATGGGTTTCATGTATTCGTCATCGCAACGCGACGAGGACGCTTTGATAACGCTCCGCATGCGAGTGCAAGGGGAACGTGAATCAGTTGCCCTGTACGGACTGGACTTGCAAAACCTCGTGGACAAAGCGTTCCCGGAGGTTGAAGGTGACCAACGCGACGCCCTATTGCAGAAATTTCTCCGACAAGGACTACGACGGGAATTAAAATCTGGAGTAATAGGAAAGACATACCCGTCTTTTAAGCACATGATGGACAAGCTCAAATATAAGGAGGACGCCATCTTAGCTTCTCAGAAAGAGGTCATAGGGATACCGGTTCGCAAAAGCAGCCGGTCCAAAACGGTAAACTGCATGTCACAGGGAGGCGAGAATACCCAACTGGTAGACCAAATCCGCGAAGCTTTAGATGAGAATAAACGCACTGCAGCCAGCGGCGACGCCACGATCGCTCGGCTTATTGACCTGCTAGATAAACGCACCGAACAGCACCAACTGAACGCGATGATGCAGATTAGTGTGACCCCGGCAGCCGGCGCTAACGCTATTCCAGCAGCACCCATAGGTAATCAGTGCTTTAATGCGGTTTTATAGGACATCTTGCACGGGAATGCCCGTACTACCGAACCGATGTGTACGACCCACTCCTAAATGAATACACCCGCTTGTCGACACGCGCCGCCTCAGGCTACATGCAGAATGCGCCCGCACCCAATCACGGTTATCCTAGCGCACCCCCGCAGTACAGCAACCGCCCCCGATACCGAGTAATTGAGCACCGAGGAGCAGGTCGATCTTCGCGACGCGATGAATGGAATCAACAGCGAGGACCTGTAGATTACGGGCAGCAAGAATATTACTGCCCTGAACCTGTTCCGAACGCATATGGAAATTACGGCCGGATTGAATATTACAACCGATCGCGTGGCCGCGATACAAACGGACCTAACAATTGGCACAACGGTTATAGTGCTGCACCTAACGCGCGTTACACGGGTCCACCACAACAAATGTTGCTGAAGTGAACTGTTGCTGTGCTGAAGCAGCACCATTCCGCCCGCGTACACCTAGTAACGGCTGGAACAACGCTAATCAAGTATTGGCAGCCCCTCGAGCAAGGCCTTCACCGGCACCTGTAAATCAAAGTGAACCATCAGGTCGCCGCAACGCAGGAGTTATGTCAGTAACTCGAGCAGCTGACCCTGAGCTCGCGCATCGTTTAGATGTTATGCGACACGAAATGTCAACCTTAGAGGAACGCGCGGGAGCAGGGCTGAGTGCCCGATCGGCACAAATTAATGCAATGATCACCAGAGACAGCGCACAATACATAAACGATGGCCCAAACCTTGATACTGAACATGAAGAGCAGGAAGAATTTGAACCCGAACCAACACTATACCAATTGAATTTATTGCAAACGAACCGAACATCAGCACGAATATTGCCGCAAGCGACCAGGTCGTGGGGCGACAATGGAGAATACAACGCAATCGACAGCGAACTAACTAGCGCAGTAGAGGTAGGGCGTAATAAGGAACAAATCAATCATAAAACGGAACGGCGCTCGGCTTCACTGTCTCCGACCCCTGGCGCGCAGGATGTGACTCGTGACCCTGTGAGTACTGGCTGGCCAACCAATATATGTGTATATCCCAAAACGGAGTCAGCGCGAAGTGATGAGAACCGAGACACCGAGCAGAGGAGTGAGAGGGGAGGAGGAACCGAGAATCTAATGGAACCAAAGGAACCTAATGATGCTGATGTGCCGAGTGAGAAATATGGGAGGTGGCCGTTCGGACTTCGGGGGCCGATTAATAGGGCATCCGTGTCTAGCAATGACCCAAACGCTGGCACGTGTAACCCATCTCAGGCGGCTGCACATCGGATGGAACCTAAGGACCTAGCCGATGGAGAACCTAATGAACCTAATGGAATGGAACCTAGAGAGACGCCGTTCGGACTTCGGGGGCCGATTAATAGGGGTCGCGTGTCAGGCGATGGCTCTAACGCCGGCACGGCACAACCTGGGGATGCGACTTTCTGTAAGCTTATTCAAAATTATATATGTGAAGCGGAACCAGAAGAACCTGCGGAGGAACTTATGAACCTAATGGAACCTAGTGGACTTGCGGATACCGAGAACCTAGTGGAACCTAACCTAGCGGAACCTAATGGATGGAAGGGAATGCTGAGTAACCTAGCGGAAGGGAACCGAGAACCAAGGGAACTAAATGAACTTAACCGAGTGGATGCATCCGATACTAAACTGGCTCCCACCAATTTAGGGCGGCCGTGTGAGGCCCCTGTAGCGTTTCAACCGACCGGGGAAGACCGTAAAGGACACTGGTCAGGTGCGATGGAGACCTTCGGGAAACGGGTCAGCCCGATTGTCCTAACTCCGTTCAAAATTCGAGAGCGTATGTGTACCCTAGATTCTTTAGAGGCCGGGGAAGACCGTAGAGGACACTGGCCAGGAGAAGGGAGGCGTTGGGAAGTGAGCCGTCCCGATGGCCCGAGCTCCGCTCAAAATTGTAATTTATATGTAGGATCAAACTCGTGTAGAGCCCGATCCCTAAGTGTAGGGGCCGTGGGATCTGACCAGGTCGGAAACTGCGGTTTGAGTCTGTCGTGGTATAGTCAATCCAACCGGCAGGTGAACATGTGTGCGTTCGAATGTGAGTCGGCCGGAACCGATGCCTCCAGCGTGTGTGTAGAACCGGGAGGAGAAGCTGTGCTGCTTGGGAGCGAAACGGGTTCCGAGCCACATGGAGACAAAACTGAACCGAGTGCCGAGGATATTTCTCTTGTGGATGATCATGATAGTCGAGCAACAATGAGCCTAATCTTGAACGGTGAGAGTAAGACATTGGAACCGAAGGAACAAGTGGAACCTAATATTGACCTAAGGAAACCAATAACTGCTAGCCTAAGCTCGAATATTATGATTGTGAAACCTATGGTACCTGAATTGGACATAAACGCCCGAGCAAGTAACCAAATTGTGGAACAATTAGCAGCACAACCGGAGATAGTGACCTGTTACCTAAGCAGAGAAGTTGTGAAGGAAATCGGATACGGAACGACCGGATTGCCGGTCAACCTGAAGGACATAATTGAACAGACACTGGCTACACCTAGATCATTGCGAATTAGACCGCTTTGGAACCTCATTGACGCAAACCCCACCACAGAACTTAATGACGATCCGACAGAACCACCTGAACAGGCCACGCATCCACTAAGCACACAAACCAATACCCAACACAATCTTGATCTCGCCCTAAGAAAGATATTCTCCAAGGGTCCTACCGAAGAAAAGGTAGAGCCCCTAATTCTCCAGGGATTGCCCAACGAGGAGCGTTTGATATTGCTGGGTCCAGAATCCGAGTTCGCACCTACAATCATAACCTTGGGACCTGGGAAAGTACCCCGCTATTCATTCATACCCCCTCGCCTACGCCCAGGTAGAGGACAGGTACTCGCTAGGGCCTTATTTTATCGAAGAGTCATAGCGGTGTCGGAACGGATATGCCACGCCCACCAGTTGCACATGATCAGGGTAGCTGGAACGGCCCCACTGGAGCGACGGCGGGACGCTGCCGTTGTGTCCGGGCTGTTAGGGTTCGCATCTCCGTTCATGCACACTATGGCCGGAATCCATGTCAGCAGTAGTATGGTGAGACACCTCGAGGACTTATTGGAAGTAGTAGCCCGGGTGTTGAACTCAATGAGCATTACCGAGGTCATTACTGAAATATATCGTTCTCAGATTCCCATCCTTCAGACATGCCAGGCGTGCGAGGGACAACACAACACCAATTTTATGCCCACCCGCGGTTGCACTTTCATCACCTATCACGGCGAGTGGGACTATACGGGGAATTTGACTGCCGAATATGGCATCGTCCGGCGTAACGGGACTATTACCATCCAACCAAGTCGCACATATGGGTTGCACACAGCTTCTGAGTTGACCGCATACAGGGAAGCTAACTTAGAGTGGTTAGAAACTGTGACCAGTGCACCGTATTTGCTAGACTACCTCGTTACGGAATATGGCGAATCCGGTCCCATTGCACCGGTGCTGTCAATTGACCACATCGTATATGCAGTCTTAGCGAATGCTATTTTTAAGCAAGTAGACACCGTGCAGAAACGCGAAGAACTGCTATACTTGAGACTATTATGGTTGCGTCAGCCCGCACAAAATATCTGGCAAGCTGATCCGGACGACGACATGGACGCGGGCTCGATTGTCAACCCGGACGCGGAAATAACATTCATCGACGAGGAGGAACTCGAGAGTGAGTTGAGTACAGTGTCCAGTGACGTGAGCGAGGACGAATTTAACATACCCGCTATCGTGACGCTCGAATCAGACGACGTGGTTTCCGACCTCGACTTACTTTCGGACAATGACGATCTCGGAAACGAACTGTATGTGGACGCAGCTGAGGGTGGCCGAGCAATACTGACCAGGTCGGTACGGCCCTTCCCAAACAGACTAAGCCGACAATATGCAGCAGCTGCAGAATTGTGGAGCCGAGGGGTTAAATTCATGGGACTAGTAATTTTCCTGCTTATCGTTCAGCAAATGGGTGAAACCCAGGCAATAGCCACGCCATTTTCGGACCAAGTAGCACGCTTAGGAGCCATGGTTAACCAACAAGTAGGCACCTTGATCGAACCACAGGGTCTGGTAATAACCGCCTCGCGATCCACTTTTCTACCCATCGTTTTGCGATTGTCCCTGGATGGGTTACAACCGAGCAGGCAAGCCACTGGTATGGCATGGTGTGTCTATACGCCCAGAGGTAAACCATGCCTGGGAAACTGTTGTCCCAACCCGAATTGTACTGCCATGCCGGACTTACAACGCAAAATTCAAGAGTTGGAGCGAGAACTACGGAGCACCGATCAGGGTG
This sequence comes from Trileptium ribeirensis, assembly GCA_030248225.1. Lineage (NCBI taxonomy): Eukaryota > Metazoa > Nematoda > Enoplea > Enoplida > Thoracostomopsidae > Trileptium > Trileptium ribeirensis. Next base: position 10,458 of record JASANE010029456.1, on the reverse strand, counting down.
TGCTAGATACAAGTTATTATATGGCTCTAATGCGTGAATATTGCGAAGCGAACGTTCATTTTTGTGAAGAGCCCAAGGCTCGTAAGAAAAGGTTTCTCGCTGCCCTAGCCGGAGCTGCTGGCGTAGTTACAGGATTTTTAGGAGTAGGGGTGGCCTTCACAAATGCAGTGCTTCTAAAAGATCTAAATAAACAGGTGGTAGCACTGTGTAAGGAAATGCGAAACACATATAGTGTGGCTCAGGGCAATTCGCGCGCAATCCTGAAATTAACCCGCGCTAACGAAGAGCTCTACTCCTTCTTGCACCATGAGATGCAGGAAGTGGCTGGCATGATAGAACAGGTTAGGTGCCAGGAACAACGCTACGTGACAGAGGTGCACCGCGAATTGGTAAACCACATGTTTCGCACCAGTTTACGCTCTTCAGTCGACGCCGTCATGGAAGCCATGATGAGCGGACAGTTATCACCCAAGGTAGTGGATGCCGCGACACTAAAGCGCCTATTTGAAAAGGATCCAAGAATAGGGCAAACCATACTACTACGCGAGCCGGCGTTAGCCTACCAGTTCGGGCAAATTTACCCAGTGCACATTGACCTGGGCACGTTCAAGTTCGCGTTTATCTTAAGGGTACCGCTAGTTACGTCGGACGACGTCCGGCCTTATTTTCGGATATACAACGTCGGTTGGAATGTACCAGAGCGCAGCGCACACATGAGACTACCTCTGCCGGAGTATGCCACACGAGTCGAACAGGCACGATATGAGGTGTTGAACTTGCACGCATGCAACACGCGACCTGGCATTGCTTTTTGCGAGGTTCACGCTTTGGCCACCGACCATTCTTCACGCTGTTTCGATTGGATCATCATGGGCGAAGATGCTCCAGATGACACGCGCCGCATATGCAGGAACAGCGCATTGGTTGGACCAATGGTCAACCATACCGACGTGTACACCACCGCATAAGGAGTACTAATTCGAACCGCCGAGCCCAAAGCCGTGGTCTCCAAGCAAAAGCACCTCAGCCATGTCACGCGCGGAGAAACCATTATGATATCAGAAAATGGAGTCTTATGGTTGTCCCACAGCAATTACACTCAACTAGTGGTCGGACCACTGATGCTCGCCAGTACATTAGACGCTCAGGAGGTCACCGTTAACATCGGACCTAACATCACTATACATGACTTCCCAGATATTCCTCTTCGACCCATCACTTGGAGCTCATTAGAACACGCCAAGGCTACCAACTTACAGGTCCAACGGATAGCTGATGAGCAGTTGAAGAAAGTGATCGACTTCCCATACATTACGACAACAGGAGTAGCTCCTTACCTTTGGATGCTTGTCGTGCTAGTAGTTGTAGGCATAGGGGCTATCATTTACTTCAGGAAGAAGGCAGGCTTCTGCCCTAAATGCATAAAGGGACGCTTACAACGCTGGTGGCAACAACGACCATGCAGTCAAACAGACCCAAAGAGGCTTGAGTTGAACATCAAAACTGGAAACGAGTATGGTACTCCAGATGCAGCTCGGCCTACGGTCTCAGCCCCAGCCGTTTCCACGGAACACCTGGAATTGCGGACATTGAGCCCTCGTCGATCAGCTCGACTAAATAACCCTAATGAGGACGAGGACGTTGTCCTGGTGGAACCTACGGAACTATTCGCGGTATCCGAGCGTGCGCAACGTAGGGGACATCGCACAGTATCTTACCACCGGCAAGTCAATGCCATGCAGCACATAGACGCACCGTTACTCATTAACGCTTTCATTTACCGGACACCGGTACTCACGTTGATCGATACAGGCGCGGACGTCTCTATCGTATCACAACATTTGGTAAATAAGCTAGGCCTTCAGCCCCGCCCAGATGACTCGACACGGATAGTATCGGCTACCAAACAGGAATTAGCATTGGACGGTAGCATAAGTGTACCCTTATCAATTGGACCTATTAAGGTGCAGACGGAATTTTTCGTTACTCAAACCGCTCCGTACCATTGCATCTTAGGAACAAATTTCTTGTCGCAACTGCCAAAATGCATCATAAATTTTCGCGAGCGTTGTTTGGAAATTGGCATAGACGAGGAGGAAGCCAAAATACCCTTCGCGGGTTTAGAACGCTATGACCCACCCTTAATAGCAGTGATGTGCAGAAAACTCACCACCATAGAACCAAACACAGAAACATTTATCAACGCCATTCCCAAAATTGCTGACACAGGCGTAGGACCCGCTTTATTTGTCCCCGCTCCCGAAATGACTGATATCGCAATGGCACACGCATTAGTGCTTAGGAGTCAACGGACCATACCGATCGCAGAAATCAATTTCGGTAACACACCGGTCACCATATATTCAGGACAAACTATTGGGCACATAGAGGTCATGAGCAATCCAACTATACAATTCCTTAAGGATACCAATCAAAATCTGATACGATATGAGGAACATAAGGAAGCTAAACAGCTAAACCATATCACTACTCATCCCGAGAGGATTATCGAGCACATTGAGGCAGGCAAGCGCGCCATTGATCATGAGCGAGCTCAAACAGTACTGAGTAAGATAGATTTCGATAGGACACTATTATCACCCTTCGAATTAAAACAACTGAAGACCGCAATTGCTGAAAATGCAGACGTATTTAGCACGCATGATTTTGACCTTGGACGATACACGGAACACCGACATCGCATAGAAACCGGGGACGCAAAGCCAATCAAACAAGCACCGTATAGGCTAGCGCATTCCTTACGCGAGCCCCTTAGGGAAGAACTAAACAGTATGTTAGACGCAGGCCTTATAGCCCCGTCAAGTTCACCGTGGGGATCACCAATAGTCTACGTAACAAAGAGCGACTGTTCTCTCCGACTCTGTGTCGACTTTCGGAAGGTCAACACAGTTGTCGCGTATAGCGCAGCCATGGTTGTTATGCAAATGAATTTGTGGACAGCTAAATATATACGTAATTTGAATACGGTTGTTATTGACACTACTGATACTATTGTTGTTGTTGTTGTAATTACTATTGGTATTGTAGTTGTTGACTGCTGTTGAGTTCTTGAAAGAATTGGGGCGATGTTTGATGCTTTGTAAGGTGTTTGCGGTTTGGTTTCGTTGAAATTGTTAAAATTATATTTTTAAACTCATTACTCAAAAGAATGCGAAGAATGTGCGTAACATGGTCCTTCGGTGGTATTTTGACAATTTCTTCACATTGATGTAATTGGGCTAGTTGTAGCTCATTTCGCTTTCATTCGCTTCTTATTGGGATAATAAACTCAATTGCTCAACGATTCACGGTTAGTTCTACTTACGCATCAGGCTAGTTGTAGCTTGTCTGCCGTTGGGTTGCAGTAATTTGTCTTAATTTTGCTCTGTCACGAAAGAAGGTGAAGTTTTTTTAGCAATGGTTTTAACGGAAACTCAAATCAAGGTGAAGCAACAGATTAGAAATGGTTATGTCACAAATGCTAAAAAGGAAATCAAACAGGCTGATAGTCTCATGAAGGAAACTGGAGCTGGTTTCAAAGTAGTTGACGCAAATACTAGTCTGTTGAAGCTTAACAATTACTTAGCAATGATTAATGAAATTGATAATGATGTGTTAGGTAGCATTACTGAGGAACAAGAGATAGTTACTGCAGTTGCTAAAGCTCAAGAAATAACTGATTCAATTTGCGATAGCGTTTGTAAGCTACAGAGTCAAATCGAAAATTACAAATTTGAACAGCATTCGATAGGTGTGGGCAGTCACGTAAGTCACAACACATCGAATATGCCAGATCGTTCACTGAACAAAAAAGTTCAGCTGCCAAAGCTGTTCATCCCAAAATTTTTTGGTGAAGCAAAAAAATGGCAGGAATTTTGGGACAGTTTTGAGAGCACGATTCATAAGAATGAGGAGCTTTCAAACACTGACAAACAAAAATACCTGCGTTCATTTATGGGTGGGGACGCGCTTCGTCTCATTGAGGGCTATCGATTGACAAATGATACGTATGAAACGGTTGTCGATCGTTTGAAGGAGCGCTATGGTGACCCTGAAATCGCCATATTTGCACACTTTGAATCAATGCTCACCCTTAAGAATGCAACTGATGATCCTGACGACATTCAGCGAATATTCGATGAATGTGAAAAAGATATACGTGGTCTCGTCGCACTTGGCATTGAAGAAGATACTTTTGGTCGTGTTTTCACGCCGATAATATTATCGAAGCTGCCTCAATATACTCGACTGGAAACTTCATCGTCGGAAAGGTTTGGAAAAATGGACGCTGACGAAACTCCGTGAGCTCTTGAAGGATGAAATTTATGCTCGTCAAATGAGCAAGCATACACTTAGTGCATCAAACTCATCGTCTGCCCGTAATCATCGAGTTAACGGACATAGCAATAACAGTCGCAATATTCCTTCAGGAAGTAGGAATTACAATTTCCGCCGTCAAGCAACAGATTCGAATCTGCTCACAACCGGAAAACAGCAGAATATGGATGGTAACAAGTGTTGTTTTTGCTACGAAAATCATGCCATGGAAGACTGCCTAAAGTATCCAGATGTGGATACTCGAAAATCGATGCTGCGTGGAAAATGCTACTGTTGTTTAAAAACTCACGTGAAAAAGCCGTGTTGGAATGTTCAGCGCAAATGTCAATTCTGTAAAAAACAAGGCCACCATCCCAGTCTTTGTTATAGGAAGTTTGGGAAAAGTCGTGTTGGTTGCAATACGATTGGTGACATGGATATAAATTGCCGCTCCAACGATTCTGTTCAGGCGGAAGCAACTATTGCTCACGGAGAGAGAGCCTATCTGCAAACTGCGGTGGCACTCATCAAAGGCAATAATTGTTCAGAAAAGGCTCAGTTAGTGCTAGACACTGGCTTCACGCGCTCATTTATCACACAACATCTTGCTGACCGGATAGGTGCACGAGTTGTTGGCAAACAAAGAGTCGACATTAGTAGTTTCGAGCAGTCACACAGATCATGTAAGGAGTATACTTCGTATCAAATTTCTGTGCAGGGCAGATCTGGTCGTTGGATAAACATTGTTGCAGATGGCACTGACACTATTTGCTGTCCCATTCAAAAGTACGAGTTTGACACGCATAAATATCCTGTTCTGAAGGAGTTACCACTTGCACAACCCATTGATTCGACCAACGAACCGGTTGCGGTTGATTTATTGATCGGTGGTGATTATTATTACGAACTTGTAACTTCAGAAAGGTTGCAATGTGGGGATGGTTTACAGTTGATCGGTACAATTTTTGGGTACATTCCAGTTGGGCGAACAGTTGCGCACAACAGCATTCGATTGGATACGTTGTGTTTGATAAATCAGCAGCGACTTCCAAGTGGTGAAGCGTTTGACTTACAACACTTTTGGCGCCTGGAGGGCGTTGGCGTGAACGATCCACCGGATTCGTCGGACGATCAAGTTGCACTGAAGATGTTCAGTGACACTGTGAAGTTTTGTACTGAAGAAAAACGGTATCAAGTTCAATGGCCGTGGAAACCCAATCGTTATGACCTGCCTACAAACTATGCTGTGTCTGTCAATCGTCTTAGAACCCTGTGGAAACGGCTCAGCTTGGCACCAGCGACATTGCAGAAGTACCATCAGATAATTGTCGATCAATTCTCAAAGGGGATTATAGAATTAGTTCCTGACAATCCAGATGGTGAAGTAGTTCACTATCTCCCTCATCATGGCGTGTGTACCCCGGACAAATCAACTACGAAGCTGCGCGTTGTTCACGACGCATCTTGCAAACAAAACAAATTGTCCTTGTCACTTAATGATTGTATCTACCGGGGTCCGGTACTGCTCGAAGACTTGTGCGCTTTGTTGTTGCGATTTCGTTTGTATCCTATTGCGGTCGTGAGTGATATCGAAAAAGCTTTTCTCCAAGTCGGTTTACAATCTGAAGATCGGGACGCTGTTCGGTTTTTGTGGACAAAAGATCCTTCGAAGCCGCTGACGGACGATAATATTCTACACTATCGATTTACTCGTGTCTGTTTTGGAGTGATTGCCAGTCCATTCCTGCTGTCAGCCACTGTCGCTCATCACCTGGGCAAAAGCAACGATCCTGTTGCGAAAGACATTTTGAATAACACTTACGTGGATAATGTCATCGGTGGTCGAGAATCGTTTAAGGAAGCGTTGACATATTACCGCACATCGAAGCAACTATTTCAGAGCGCATCTATGAATTTGCGGGAATTCTTCACAAACAGTTCTGAACTGAGTTCTGAAATTCCAGCACATGATCGAGGTTTTGGTGTCACAACCAAGGTGTTAGGTCTAAAGTGGAACACGGAAAATGACACTATATCGTGTTCAGTGGGAAGACCGATCGCAAAGCCCATTAACACGAAGCGGTCGATGTTGCAAACCATTGCAAAGCTGTATGATCCCTGTGGTTTCTTTTCTCCAGTCTCAATTGTGGGGAAGTCGATCATTCAGCAGCTCTGGAAAGCTAAAATTTCATGGGATGAAGTTGTTTCGGATGATCTGCAGGCACAATGGGATGTATTTTATGATGACTACTGTCAGTTGGATAGATTTGAGGTGCAACGTCATGCAATTGCTTTGTCTCAGCAGAGTCAGTCTCATCAAGTCCATTGTTTCTGTGACGCTTCTTCTTTGGCTTATGCTGCAACAGTGTTTCTCAGGTGTGAGAACCTTGGGAGCGTTCAAACCGCGTTGTTGTTTGCGAAATGCCGAGTTGTTCCTGCCAAACAGTTGACTATACCACAGCTGGAGTTGATGGCGGTGAAAATTGGTTGCAGCATTGTAAATTTTGTGTCATCAGCACTCAGCATTGATCCTCCGGTCTTCATTTGGACTGACAGTCAATGTGTTTTGCATTGGCTCAGCGGATCCGTTGTTCGTTCCACTTTCGTCAGAAATCGAATTGCTCACATCAAAGAAAATGCATCTTTCTATTTTCGCTATGTCCCGTCTACTGAAAACCCAGCCGACCTCGCAACTCGTGGTGTTTCATTTCGCAAACTGTCGGAATCATCTCTTTGGTGGTATGGCCCTAGCTGGTTGCAGTCTGATTCTCGACTTTGGCCAAGCGACATACTTGATCGGAGTACAGATCACAACGACTCACAACTGTTCGAAGAAGTTATAGATACGAACGATGTACTTCTTTCTACTGAATGTTCAAGAATTCTTGATGTGAAGAGATATTCCAAGCTCAGCCGACTTTTGCGTATAACTGCGTACATTATTAAATTCACCCGAATATGTCGGAAAATTAATGAACGTTCGTCCTGGTTGACAGCATCAGACATTCAAGGAGCACGGGAATATTGGATTAAAGCTACTCAGTACGAACATTACCAATTCCTCAAATCTAATTCAAAGGTCCGCAATAAGTTGAAGCAGTTACAGGTTTTTGAAGACAAACAAGGTCTTATCCGGGTTGGTGGGCGGTTAGCAAACATGGAAATATCAGAAGAAACTAAATGGCCTATTTTACTTCCAACGAAAGATCAATTCACAGATCTGACCATTTTGGATGTCCATGAACGTCTTAATCACGCTGGAGTATCTCATACGTTGTCTGAGTTACGTACACGTTTTTGGATTGTCAAAGGTCGTTCTACTGTGAAAAATATTCTTCGTCAATGTCTGGTTTGCAAAAGACAATTTGGTGGCCCATTCAGAGCTCCGGAATTCCCTCAGCTTCCGGCATATCGATTGGAAAAGGACTGTACTCCCTTCCAGACCACAGGTATTGATTACCTTGGTCCACTATCGATAAAAGGGGAAGATGGTGTTGATAAAAAGGTATGGATCGTTTTGTTCACGTGCGCTACGGTACGCGCCGTTCACCTAGAAATTGTATGTCAGTTGAATTCCGAACAGTTTTTGCTGTGTTTGAGGAGATTCATCAGTATCAATGGAAAACCTTTAAGAATTGTGTCTGATAATGCGAAACAGTTTCGATCTTCTGATCAATTTTTGCGTGGTCTTTGGAACACAATAATCGAAAGGGATTGTGTGCGTGATTTTTGTGCCGGTTGCGGCATAGTCTGGAAGTTCATCACCGACGCTGCACCGTGGATGGGGGGTTTCTTCGAAAGGATGGTTGCTATTGTGAAGAAGAGTTTGAAATCGGCTATCTATCGGCGAAAATTGACGTTGTGTGAGTTGCAAACAGTGGTTTCTGAGGCATCTGCCGTCATCAATTCGCGTCCAATTGTCTTTAATGAAGATGTGGTAGGGTCTGCATTGACGCCAGCCCATTTTCTTCGTTTGAAATCTCCTAATCAATCCTCGTTTTGGACCGGTCAGCCACGTATTAATGATGACCAGTTTGTTCCTAAAGAAGTTTCGGGAAATGACCTAGTAAAAAATTGGAATTATATCCAAAGTATTCTTGATCAATTTTGGCTGTGTTGGCTGAGGAACTATGCTGTGGCTCTTCGTGAGCGGTCTCATCAATTTAAACAGCGAAATTGCGCTTCTGAAATGCCTCATGTGGGAATGCCTGTGTTGATTCAAGATAAGCTTCCCAGGGGACGCTGGAAAGTTGCTATTATCACAGAATTAATCCGAAGCAGAGATGGCAACTGTCGCTCAGCAAAAGTTCGGTTGCCTAACAAAAGGCTTTTGTTCCGGCCAATCAAGCTTTTGTACCCGTTAGAGTTTGGGGTTTCTCGTGTTGAGTCGAACGAAAGTTCAGGCCAAACGAATGCTGTTCATTCGACTGAAGATGTTCAGTCAATGGCACCGTTCTCGGCTGAAGATGTTCAGTCTGAATCGGTGCCACCAGCTCGGTCGCGTCGTGACGCTGCCCAGACTGCCTTAAAGCGCATTTATGAAATTCAGTCTGGAGAACTAGCAGAATCACAGGATTGACTATATCAGTGTTCTCGATGTCAAACTAGTTGTTACTTTGTAATATGTGTTTGTATTATTTTTGTACAGATGGTCAACGTCATCATTGTCCATAATGCCCATCCACTTTCAATGTTCCGTGTGTACTCAAATGGTATGTCCGTTCGCGGTGTCCGAATGACCAGTTTGGCAATGTCGTATTATTATACGATGATCAAGCAACACCAACTGGACGATTACGACAACAATTCTGCTCTTTATGACAGGCTTGCACTGGATTTGGTCAATAGCGCACACTTACTTCCTACTGAAATCGATGCTTGGTTGTATGAGAGAGGATTTCAAATCAATTCGAAGTGGATTCAGTACGCTGAGGTGGTATGGCATGATTGCATTTTATATCAGGTTCGACATAAATCTCCATACGGATTATGTTTACTAGATGTAGTAAACGGCGTTGGTGGAGAATCGGTGGAATTTTTGTGCGTTTCGGCCTCCAACGACATGGTTATGACAACTGGATGTCGTCGGAATCAATTGTCGAAGTTCTCCGACAACAATTTTCCGGGTTTGAATGTATTCGGTAAAGTATTGAATAACATTTTGCACAATTTGCAGAATAACAATTCTCAGTACCAATTAGGAAGCCTTCAGGATCTGGTTCTTCGTCGCGCACGGCCAGACGTGGAAGTACGAAAATATGCTCTGCTAATCCTCTCCGATAGTCAATGTGGTTACATTGGACAGTTGACGCACGGCCAAGTCATCACTCGTAGTGGATCCACCATGCTTGGACTTGCAAACGCCGCACGGGAGTTGGATCTTTCGTTATACGACTTCATTATTGTCAACTGCGGCATCAACGATGCACAACGGTCGGAGAGTGTTCAACTTCGGGGTTGGAAAAAGATGCGGGATATTATGTTGGCGGAAGTCAATCGTCGCGACAACAATCGCTTCCTGTTGTTCAGTATTGAATTCGCCACTCCACAAGTGCCTCAAAGCTATGCTCATCGACGCTGGTTGCAGCGTCAGATCAATAATTCTGGATTTCAAGGCGTCTTTTGGGAGCACGGTTCTCCTTTCATTGAAAATAATCGCCTGGTGATGGATTTGTTTGAACGTGATCGTATTCACCTCAATCATCGGGGAGTGGGAATTATGTGGAAGAAGTGGTGTTCTAAATTACCTGCTCTTAAGTGCATCAAGTACAAACTTACGGGCCAAAAATATCAGCAAGTGGACGAACCTACGCGTATTCGGCGTGTACGAAAGCGTCGTCGAGATGGGGATATAGACATTGATGACTTGATAGTTTGTTTTAACTGTTGTGACTAGTTGGGTCTGTGGTTTACGGCCAGGCCAGTTGTGGTCGGGAGTGTCGCGTATAGCGCAGTCATGGTTGTTATGCAAATGAATTTGTGGACAGCTAAATATATACGTAATTTGAATACGGTTGTTATTGACACTACTGATACTATTGTTGTTGTTGTTGTAATTACTACTGGTATTGTAGTTGTTGACTGCTGTTGAGTTCTTGAAAGAATTGGGGCGATGTTTTAAGCTTTGTAAGGTGTTTGCGG
>JASANE010029455.1:0-12822 GCA_030248225.1 Trileptium ribeirensis | reverse complement strand
TATAGGACGTTATTTTTCCTTTCTAATGCAAAAATGGTATTTTGTCGAATTTAGTGCACTAAATTCCAGGCAGCAGTATTTGGAAATAATATACAATAATATAACATATATATAATAAACTGTAAAGTCTGAAACTAATTTAGACTTTTTGTAGCGCTCGATGAGAGGATTGTGGCTGGTGCTTTGATTTTTCGATTTAATGTGTTTGGCAAGAGTTATAACGTTAAATGTTGGGTAACCACAAATGTCCAGTATAAAAAGTCTCCAATTCGTGTCAGTTTTGCGTACATTGAAGGAGAAAATCCTGGGAGCAGCACGAATACAACGCTAGAAACACAATTACGTATCATTACATGAATACATAAACTAACCAGTAACCAGGTACAGCATTTGGGAAGGGCTCGTGAATTACTAATGACCGTTGTCCGTAAGATAAAATAAGTGTTTCTACTAGCCACAGCACTGATTGGAATGGCCTAGGCCAACTAGACCCCCTTTGTCTACGATCTTTGTAGAATAAAAATTCGACAAAATCGATCAACTTGGCGAGGAGTTATGCCACGAACAACAGAGAAAAAGAATTATTCCCAATTAAACGCTATCCTCGCCCCGTTTTAAGAATAGACACTAATTGGGTTTATAAGCGTAGTTCCAACGAAATTCTAATTCGGTAATGTTATATTTTATACCATGTTTCAGATCCTAAAAATGAATGTCTTGATAAATATGACTGAAGTTATCTAACCTCTATGTGCATTTTAATTTAGTGTTGAGCGAAATTATCTACACTACACACTTTATAATGTTGTACGAAGTGCATGATACATTGACATGTAAAACAAAATTTTTTATGTATATGAACAATGTTGTGCTCGTGCAACTGTTTAAAATTGCGTCAAATAGCGCACCGAATTTTTCCACTAGTCTTGAATCGCAGGTCGGTTATCGCTTTTGCAAGTTAATTAGGCTCAACAAGGCCCGGGACTAAAAATTGGAATCAAATCATATCTTACATTAGTAGAATGTATAAGTCATGGCCACACGTTGTTAGGTGGCTATGTCGCATCAGTATTTATAGTTGACCAGTAACACATGTATCGCGCACAGCCAGACCAAAACAGTAAACAATGTCACAGCTTTTACGCATGGCGTCAATAACATAATATTGCATATATCTATTTATTACGTATAAATATATGTACGAAGAACGATAAATGGTCGATATGTAGCAATCGACATTTAACAATCTATTTTACCATTGATATATGGCAACAACTTATCCATTGTAATGCTAATTCGTGGTAATCACAGTGACCCATTACTCTTTAGAACAAATATGCCCAAAAGAGAGTATTTGATTATTCTGAACGGTTTCACATTTTCGAGAAGTCAATTATGTTTCATTTGGATGAATTCTTACCACGACAACAATATTGGCTGCAAGATTTTGACCTGGGTGGCAGAAACTGAGTCATAATATGCACTGTAGATGCATGGCTACCAAAATAAGATAAATGATGCGTGTATGCCAAGTAGAATACTGTTCTGAGTATTATAAATCTAAGCATTAGACAGAACAGTTTTGAAGATGGGATACAAGCGCTACACTAGCACTCGCAAGGCATTCAAATAAAGCAGCGGTATGTTATATATATTCATATATTGAGAAAATGACTACTCAGTGCGAAACCGACTAACAAGCGCTGAAACTGTTTCTATTTTTTGAGCCCTACAACGTCTCAGGAAGCAAATAATCTATTAAAACTAACATGACATTTTAGTTTAACTTCATATTCGGGAGACCCTTTAAGTGAGTGATTATTGTACGACAGAATATGGCGAAATGCTCGAACCGCTCAATATTAATGATAAACTATTAATATGTACGAAATATTTTTCTAACGTTTGATAGGATTAACTGCACAAAATTCAGTTGTTTAAACACTGAGGATGATCCGGTGCACAAAACTGTATGTATCTCATTACCCGCGCCAAACACATCAACCTGGTAATATATCGCAAATATTGACGAACTGGTATACAATATCAGGGTACCATTACCAAGTTATATTGTTTATTGTTCCCTTGAGATAAGCATCCGGCCAACGTGCTAAAGACTGGGCGACGTCACAATTGTTCGTTTTGCTGAAGGTATTAATCTTATCCGCTGAAACACCCGAAACAGCCCACCGAAACAAAAAATTGGTCCAAAGACTACGAAAAACGAACGAAGTAATGTCAGAAATTACACGTTTACCGAGTCTTTGAATTTTTGTATTATTTTTTTTATTTTGAACTTATTGGCAAACCCAAAACATCGAAAAAAATTTTTTAGACATGGAAGTCGATATTTTCTGAAGAAGTTCGTCGAGCTGACTCAAATGATACTAAATTTACTATTGTGTCTTCAAAATTAACCGATGAGGTTATTACCGAAATTTTCGTGTATTTCAACATGTTTTCGTGCACCTTATATTATTTAATTTAATAACTTCGAACAATATAACCTGGTGTTAAATTTAAGATAATTTTTTGCAATTAAATTCAAAATTTCTAGCATTTGATAGCTTACACTATGTTTATTCATAAAACAACCAAAAGGTGGAAATTCGAAATTCACACAAGAAATATTATATTAATTTCAAACCGTCATTTTTCACGGTCCTTATGCACAGGGTTACCGACCTATATACAACAATAAAACCAACTTGTTGAAAGATTTTATTTATATATGGAGTGTTCCATAAGTAACGCCCCGGCGTTAAAATGACTCAGCATGCTAATTAATAAACATATCTAAAAGCTATTTAATATGAACGTACTCTCATAATAACTTGGATTTTTGACGAATAACGTTTACCTTAAGTACGAGCCGTGTGGCTCCATGATGAATGTATTTCTCCAGTGGATAATGTACACTTCGGCAGACTTTTCGAATCATGTCAGGCCGCAGAGGATATACTTATTCCGACATAGCCTCTTTCAAAAACTTTATTTGTTATTTTTTATTTTTTTATTTATTTTTTGCGTTTGTATACCTTCTTCTGCAATACTTCCACTGAAAAAAGTCAGAAGTTTCCTGATCAGGAGAACGAGCAGGCCATTCGAAATGGCATCGACGGTCCAGCCAACGGTCAGGGAAAGTTTCGTCCAACCAAAAGCGCAAGGTAACTGTGGAATCCTAGGACAAAATTCATTTTGCAACATCATTAGATAGTTGTCATCATTCACAGTATTATCGGAAAAAAACGGCCCACAAAATACACCATACCACATGCCGACTCTTACTGTCAAACCAGAGGTATTCAGCTCCATAGTTTGATGGTTTTCCGCATGCGAATGAACACAATTATACCTGTTAACGTGGCAGCTCAGAGACGGAATAATTTTCGACTCGCCAAATGACTTCGTCAGCTTAGCCTGGATCATAGTCGAGACCCTGTATCTTTTGTACAGGATTCAACCCTGCAATCATAGTAATCGTCATTCTGTGCATGAATTAACGTCGGCCTAAAAAGTTTTAGATCCACTCTTCTAACAACTCGGAAGACATTCGATTTACCGATGCTTGTTTCAACATCACAACGGCGAATTGACTTTTTCGGACTATTGTCAAAATGATAGGAAATATCAGCTACCTCACTATCACCTGTTCGCAGAAATTCAGCTACGGAACCTGTTATATTAAACATTTTATTAACCGAAGGAATTTTTATGATATGTAGGATGTGAAGACAAATGCCAGGACCATTGTCGCACAACTTCACAACAATTTTGGTTAACTGAATACAGTCACTGGAATTTATTTGACGAGTCAAATTAAGCCGAGTATCAGATAGTTTGTTATACCTAGATATTTATATGTTCGGATACAATTCTTTAAAGTATCACGGTTGTAAGTATATTATGTCAGTCTCCTCAATAATTAGAAGTTGAAGCGTAATTTATGGAATACCCTATATATACAAAAAATTTACCTTGTCCATGTAAATTAACATGTTAGGTTACTATTTTACATGCGACCAGGTCTATTCACTCCAACATAAACAAATATGCAAGCTAACTTTTTTAATCCTCGATTATCGTTGTGATCGTGATTTACACACCCGTGACATCCACCAACACAACCATGAAATGCAAGACGAACCATTGCCGGAATCATCGGCCGCAAATATTCATTATCTGGGTCTCGGAAATTGTTTATAATTTCATATAACTTTGTTTTAATTTCGTTTATTTCGCGATAACTTATAACTGAATTTCCAACAGTTTCACTTATTATAATGGCTAGGATAATTGTTAACTTACGCAACATTTCTAATACTGATAAATTAACAAAAACACAAACAAAATATATATACCTATATATTGCCTTATTGTAGTCATAGTGCGATCAAATCTACCTCGGGTATTATGGGGTTGATGAAACCTAGAAATTTCGCAATTTTCTGCTCCTTTCCTCGAAATGTACATTCTAAACTTGCCGTCCCACTATATGTCCTCAGTACGCCTATGAACAAACGCATCTCATCCAGGTACTTTTACGTCTTTCCTTGTAACCCAGTTTTTTATCTGGAGCCGAGCTCTGTACTCCTTTCGTTCTGGCATTCGCGCTAGCATAATGACAGCAGTATCATGATATCTGTTATGCGGCGTTCACGATTTACAGAACTCAGCATATGGAATTGTTGTTCGTGAGTAATCTATGCATTAACGTCCAGTGGTATGCAGTACTTACCTGCAGCGCTGTATGAGACAGCATCAGCTTAACGGCGGTGTCTAAATCTACGTTTTGCATTTCTTGGCCAAATCAAAGACACAACCCACAAATACAATGTATAAGGAGTGTAAATAACAGCGTCATCTAGCCGTCACACTATAACTTTTCAAATTTTTTTATGATGTTGGATGGAGTCGAGCTACCTTCCACGGGTGCTCCGACCCCTCATGAGGGGAATCCCCTCACTTCCCATGATTATGTATATGTGGTTGTTATGTTTGCAGAGATCACGGTGTGTGATTCTTGTTGGACCTATGTGTTAGCTTGAGGTTGATATAACAAACAATTATAACTCTTAAGATCAAGCGAGGTAACAAGTTTTAACTTCATAGATTTTTTGCGAATCTTCGCTCACAATTCTTTTAGAAAGAGGTTTGGCTCCAACATATTTATTTTGCAATTTGTAAAGTCCAGCAGTAAATTTCGGTATGATGAATTTTTATTGAAATCTTATGCGCCAAATATCTTAAGAGGCAAAGTTTACAAATGTGTTGATGTGAAAAAACAAAATATTTTTAATGAAAACAGTTTAGTTAATAATTATTACAAACAAAATTTTCGTAGGCGATACTAATTAAATTATTAAATAAACAGGCTGAGTTGGCGGTTTTTAAGTACTACAACATCTAAAGCTCTCAAAATTTCAAAATGCGCTAATTCAATTTAACGACCATTTTGAAAATATTCAGCATTGATAATATTAAACATGACAAGATCAAATCAGGTCAGTAACTCTGTATGCCAACAGTGAAGCTCAAGAAAAATGATTTCATCTGAGCATAAATGTATTTTGTGAAGCCGTCGTCTGTACATATGGTAAAGTTTTACTATCATTATTTTGTCCAATTCTGGATGGTTATATTTGGAATAGATTCTTAACACTCCTCTAATGCTCACAATAATTCATTCCTATACGCAACATTACAAGTAATGTGGTAATTTCCGGACTGTGCAAATAGTCACACAAGTAATATATTTCAGTTCTATTTACGCAAATTATAGTCCCATGTTTAAGCTCGGAAGTAACATAAATTACAGTTCTTTACAATCTACATAATCATTAACTGACGGAGAATCTTCAGCGGACTTCCAAAGTTTTGTATTGTTTCCGGATTTTGCACAAGTTGCTGTACCGGCATCAATTTTAGTAAAATGAGTATGTGGCGATTTTTGTTGCTTGTGCAAAATATTTCTAAGTTTAATCGGCATTCATGACTCAAACATAGATTTGGGTTCATTGAAACCCACGATGTTACAAGGGCATAAAAGTTTTAAGATTCAGAAGCTTTAAAAGGTGCATCGGCTGAAAACTGGGGTGGGGATACAACGGACACCATGTTGTTGTCATTACGTCATTTATTCCGAAAATTAGAATTCTTTAAAACGCTTCGCTGAATTTAGGTAAATGAAAAACGATTAGATTGAGTCCAAATGATAAGTGTAAGTTTATTGTTCTAACATAAGACTAACCAGTTTCAACTGTCATCACAGAACATGCGCCGTCTGGAAGTCTGCTGTATTACACAAACCCAACGTATTTGCGCCCATACTACACTAGGCTTGTAAGATCACCACATAAGACCATAAATTTACGGGGAAATGGATATTTAGTGTTGAGTAATGGAATAACGGACGAATAAATACATTTACAGCTAATCCTCGCTAACTTTTAAACGTAATTTATTACATTTGGTACTGTCTGAAGGCGCAGTGCTATACTTAATAACATCGCAAAAAATATTAATCTTATAGGAAATCATACCATCCGCGGTAAGCATCCCAACATGATGTGCATTAAATGTATTGCAAGACTTGCCCTATAGCCGCACGAGTTGTGTAGTATGTAATTTTACGAAACTAAGTTCATTTTGCATGCCCTGTACTTGTAAACAATAATTTGCACAGCATAATCCGTGCGGTATTGCTTGGAGCATTGCAGTTCTTAAATAGTAAAGCATATACTATTAGTGCTCTGCAACTTTCCAAATGTGCTATATATATTTTGATTTTCGGTACAATTTAAGATTAACGTTTGCTCCACTTTGATTTATGGTCAGACATTTCTAGAACGTTTCCTGTTGTAATATAATAATCATAATATGGCAAACTGATTACATCGTGTAATTTGGAACTTTGCTTGCACTATTTGTTTGTAAGATCAAAACGACCTCTCGCCATACTCATATTAGGAAAGGTTTCTTGGGACTATTTAAGGATAATAATAATAACGCTGACTCTTGTCGGAACTTAACGATTATCGTGCCATTGTCATTTTTTGTCAGATTAATATGTTTGTTTAACGGTTAGCTTAATATGTAGCCCTAGCATCCGTAGAATCAGAATGTCCCACAAATCCGCGACCTTAATTTCAAAATGTTTGTTTTTTGCTGTGTCATGGTGAAAAGCTTAAATAATGTTTTGGTGCATTCAACAAACAACACAACGGCGCTAGTAATTTTATCTGTTACTGGATAAACTGCCTCAAGGCATAAAATGATGCTTTTGATCTAATGAGCTTCACAGTCAACAGGGAAGCATTTATGATTCATAATAACGTGGCATATAGCGCAAGCTGTTGCAGTTATGGTATATATAACAAAAAATGCCTCTTATTTTAATGAAAAATTTAAGCCGCCAGGTTCGTTCCAGTAATACAACGCATAATACTCCATGTACGAAAATATGAGACAATCATTTTTGGCGAAGATGTAACGAGGAGGATACACCTAGTGAACTTTTCTTCAAATGGAGTAGCAGGCAAGTAATGTCCAAAGTGTGGTTAATGGACCATTTAACGATAATGATATCTATTAGCCGATTCAACAGCATTGTTCATCACCGTGTAAAGCGATTAACAATAAATACTTTATGATACAATTGTAACTGCTAACTTAACAGAAAAAAATTTGACAGTTTGAAATCGTCTTCATTTGTAACTTTAGTCAATAAAAAAATAATATATCCTCGAAATGCTATGAAAGAAAATGTGTCAAACAGCGCTATATAAGTTTATGTACTTCGATTAAAAACTACTCAGGAAGTGCGAAACCGGGCTATTCTGACCTTTGGGACATGCCTGTGCCATTGCGGATGCTAAAGTAGATATAAACTGAGACGAGAATAAAAATTACGAATAAAAACTTAACTGCGTATGAAATTACAAACTCCATCAAAAGAAAGAGGATAGGGAAAAATTGGGGAGGCTGTAATATTCACTTTAGGAGGCGGCGTTACAAGAAATCTATCTGTACTAAACTTTATTTATTACAACCATTAAAACACAATATATTTTGGTTGAAGACAACGTTTTTTGTGTATTTGTTAAATTTATTCGTGTTTTTTACATATCAACTTGTACGTTTATCCATTACACTGTCACTCACATCAGCATACTTTGACTGTTGTAAACAACAGTAAATATTGTAAAAATTGCAATAAAAAACGTAACTGCACATTTTATAATAACATGAATCCGTCCATCAGAAATCAGCTCAATTAGTATTAAATAAATTATGAAAAATTGCGATAGTAAATAAATTACATGTTAAAGCTCGTTACAGGGTCTTTTTTCCCAGCCGACTTCATGGTGGCCGTTTCCACCGCGGTTTATCTATGCGTGCATATGAGCATATTATATACCAGAGCCAAATCATGATTTAGGTTTGTCAAATATCGACGGAATTGTTTAGGCTGCTTGCCTTATTTCTCAGAATTCTACAAAAATTCAACTCGATTCAATGTTTAGTTTCCCAATAACCGAAAAATTTTTGAATTTTGCAGGTATATTTTAGAAAAAATAAAGTGATTTGATAATTTAAATATTAGTGGTTGAATATGTTAAAAATTATTGTACAATTGTGAAAAGTGGGAAGGTGCTTCAACAACAAAACGGCATTGCCGTTAAAAACCAACCTCCAAAATGTAGCAGATTATATTGGGCGCTTCTTTTTATGAATAAGCCAAGATATATTTTATTATAGAATTGATACTAGTGTCAATCTAAATCTTTTCAAAATTTTGGTTTTGACGATTTTACAATCTTATAGACATAATACCAAATTTAAACCTTTAGATGCTGAGAAATTGAAGGCGCAATATATAACAATTTGTTACGGACCAAACGTCAGCGCCAAAAGTAAGCGATATTTCATACTTATGTTGAAGCTAACGAAATGAATTTTTAAATCGTTATTTTGTACATGATATCTAACACTGGTGTAGCATAATAAGCTGTAGTAAGTATAATGGGCTAATGAAATCAAAACAGGGTAATAGAGTAATAAAATAACATAAAAATTCGAATAGCTAAAAATAAAGAACAGTTGAAAATCACATGAAATTAAGTAAATATTCTATCTTAATAATAATAATTATAATTCATAAGCCTTAGCAGAAACTGAATAAGTTCATGAGGCTTTAGACGTTTCCACACTTCTTGACTTATTCAAATTGTAATGGAGTTGATATCATGAATATTGTACTTTCGAATGCGGTTTCGGTTCCAATCTTTACAAATATATGCATTTCATTGTAATTAATTGCGTCTTCAGAAAAAAGACACTTACATTATAGTTAAACTAAATTCATAAACCACATTACTCTGCTTTATGCAGGATGGTATTAGTCACCATAATGTCTACGTTCGCAATTCGTTTGGTTATTAAAATTGTCAAATTATCAACGTTTAATACCATTTTATCCAAAATCCAAGTTTAATGGTGAAATGTACTCAAATTACAAAATTCACCCTTTTAATACAATCTTTTTCACTCTTTCCAAAACTCAAACTTCTATAATTGTGCATTAATTCTGTCTTCGTGTATATAATTTCAAATTTTGTTGAAAATTTTGAAGGTATTTAAAATAACTAACTTTTGCAATTCGTTGCGCTTAACTATATATTATATAACTATTTTATAGCAAGAAAATTAAAACACAGAGTAAGTTGCCACTTACTAATAAACAGCATTTTTCACATATTCTTTCAAAACATCTAAATCACTTTTTGTGCAAATAAATGTGTACATTGAAAAGTGAAAAGTAAGCGATCTTGCATGCAAGTCCTGAAGTAATAACGTATTTTCATTGTACCGTTTTGTCTTTAATGTGTTCCGAGACACATGTGTTCTGAAATAATATTCCAACAACGAAACGTGCTTACAACCTTTGAAGTATGATTGCGGGTGCTGTATGACAACAATTGACTGCGTTAAAGCTTTAACGATAAATTTGTGGTCGACAATACTTACTGCATTTTAGTCTCCCAAATCAATCCGTTTCAGATTAATAGATGCTTGAATTGTATTCATTATTTCAACACGACTGCATTGCAAATCTGAGCACCATACATTGCTGTCACAGTTATAAATTTTCGTGCTCAGTTTGGCAGAATGTCATGAAAAACGAGTCTTGAGTGTTAGGTGAACTAAATTTTCCAGTGCATGCTTGTCCAATATATTTGGAAAATATTCCACATTTATTGAGAATGTTTCCCAAACATACTGGAAGCAAAATTAGTGTAGAAATTTTATTTCTAGATATGTTAAAGTTGCAATTTTTTTGTCACTAAAAATATAATTTATTGAGACTAATTTTTCCAAATTTACGAATGGAAAATTATTCCCAGACCAGTGGAACATAATTTCATGCAAATAATTTCCCAATTGTTTTATTCCCTGGTACCAAAAATTTAGGTGCACAACATTGCTAGAAAATATTTTTGCATTAAATTTGGTACGCGGAATTTCTGTATATAGTTAACCACGAAAACGTAACGTACATGTTTATGTTTCGCGCAAAAGGTGAAAGACGATGAATTTTGTTTTTATCGATTTACAGCTCTAAGTTGTATAAACTTTTCTGTAATTTTCGAAAATGCCCAGTTGCCATAATTTCCGTAGGCAGTATATCCCTCGTTTAGTTCGTTACCTACAGAATGTCAGCTTTAGAACTATTTGTTAAAAGTAGAAGCTAAACCTGTGAACGATTGTATGATAGAACTCCACTACACGTTTTACAGATAACACGAATGACCCACAATAGCATTTCGAAACAAGCATACAGTTTTTAGCTGAGCCTTTCATTACCTTTGACTGTGTGCAAGATAAAGTTTTAATTTAATGCCTAGTCTAAAAAGGGTTTGTTCAAATTGTTAATTTTCATTCGTTTTTGAAGCATATTTTCCTGCTTCCACACAGTTCGCGTACTTTATGTCAGTGGGCTTCCCGAGGCTTTTTGTTTTGGCATTTATATTTTTTAATTTCATTCATTATGCAGGATTGAACTGAAGATTCACTGCCCACCATTCCCTTCTGTCATTAGCGATTGGAAATCTCTCGTTCGGTGCATCAACCATCCGTTAGTACATCAGTTAACAATGAATTGGTGTTTTGGGCAACACATCAAAGACGTTAATGAACAAAATATTGGCTTTAGCGATTAGCTCCAAAACATTAAGTAACCAGTTGGAAGATTTTGCCGGAAAATTTTTTTGTTATGGAATGAAAATTCGCCCGTTTAGAGTTTTAGAAGCTACACAACACATGTGACTTTTGTAAACTACACGTATATATTATAAATAAAATGAAATGCATTAAAATGAAATCAGGTGCTTTTCCCACGACTTCTCGCCAAAAATTTCGAAAACGTCACTTTTTTATGCCAAGCATGAACCAGAAGTGTAAAAAATATTTGCCCAACAATATTTTTAACACTTGGAATGAGTTTATCTGCCCAGAAAACCCCATATAAGACACTAAAAGCAACAAAAACACACATTTAGGTGCATTTCCCAAGACTTTTCACCAAAAATGAAATTTGACGCCAACTATAACCTTATAGACTCCAGATTGGGAAGTAGTTGAAAAACTTGCTACATATCATTGGAAAGCCCTCTCGTTCCACTCGAATTCAATAACGAAAAGTTTCGCGGCAGAAAAGTGAACTTGAGCTGAAATTTTTCAGAATGGTTTGATGTTGTTGGTTTGTCGTAACAAAAATGTGCCGTGGCAGTTTATACTCGGTGTAGATATACGTCTTTTCCAAGTCAAGAGCAGTCGCCCAAACATCATTCCTAAGAAACCATGAACATTTCATACACTGACACAGATTTATGTTTCCAATATATCGTTTTTTACATTTTTAATTGCTATTCATAAGGCACGGCGATTGGTATTAATTGTTAAGTACGTCCGTATTCTGAAAAAAATGCTGCTAATAACTTTAAAGTAGTCCAGTGGTTTTTTTATAAAATTAATTCGGTCTCATATGCTGCATCTATAAAAGTTAAAATATGGTGATGCTAAGCAGTTGAGCAATTTCACACTGCACTGGTAGGTGGCGTGAATATGTCACTACAACGACTTCTATTGTTTATTTTATCAAAATTATTTTATACCTTCTCGTATTATAAAACAGTACCATAGTAAGAATTGATCACATTAATCTTCGTTCCACGTAGTAATGTAACAGGCCCGATTCCGGCCCGTTACGTCTAGTTTACAAGATTTCGACGCTAAAATTATCCAAACGCGTCTCAATTAAACCAGGCAGAGGTTTCGGGAATAAATTTTCAATAGGATGAAGGGTGCCATGGTCGTTGCCAACTGCATTGTGAATCGCTGCCCGTTACTATGTCATTGATGTATATATCGATGTATATTCTGCCATTGCACGATTTTTTGCACGATTATTATATATGTGGACAGACGCAAGAGAGCCCCGAGGAAAACCGGCTTCGTCCATTTGGTTAAACTCAGTAAGACGAAAATGTAGGAGAGTATATAACTGGCTAGGACAGAAAACATGAACGGAACTCGACTATTAGCCCCTATTTTCCACGTTGAAACTTCAAAATTTAGACCGTCCGGGAATAGGAGGCCCTTGACAATTTAAGGGGTCGGAAAGTAATCGAAACCAGGACTATCAATTTTACCTGGTTCGAGCAAACTATAGCTTAATGGTCGCAAAAGTAAGCCGCAACAAATGGGTTACGGTAGTTTCCGATTATTGGGAAATAACGGACCTCGGGCCTGTTTATCGGC
>JASANE010029453.1:0-12497 GCA_030248225.1 Trileptium ribeirensis | reverse complement strand
TGTACTTGGTTCATTTCGCATATTATTCATATGTTTAAGGTGATATATGCCTTTTGCAAATCGAACTCGTAAAATCTATAATTGCTGGATTTCCTGCTAAAATACAATGAGGTATTTTATTGGATACGAATGCAATATGATTTTGGAACCTTGTAAATGTGATAACTTTTAATGGCGTCAATTAAGCACAATACCTAAATGTTTGGCCTTGAATGTTATAAGCCAACTCTAAGAAGACGTTTGCCGCATACCATTTTCGCACGGTATGCAGACGCCAGTGGCCGGATTTGTAAATTTCTTCCAAGTGATCACAGTTGACATGTGCAATTCAGATAAACGTATAATGCACAGTCTGACAAAAGATAAAACAATGTCACAGACTGGCTGCTGTGACAGAAATTGTTAAATTGAAGTTTGTCGTGTTAATTTATCAACTTTGTTTAATATTGAATATGATCGCTTAGTTCGATGGTACATACAATTTTCCTTTTAAAATACATGCTTCCGTTTACCTGTTCTACATTTATCGCCCCGCTAATAAATTAAATTCCAAGCGTTGAATTGCATGCTGTAGTCTCCGCTTAGTACTTCTGTTTCTGCAATGAACAAAAGAAGAAAGTATTTTCAATGGTTCACCTTTAAAGTATATTACCCAAATTGAAACATAAATAGTATTTTGTGCTTGCCACCAGATACTCTAGAAAAAAGGACTGGGATGAATCCTACCCAACATTCTCATTTTTAAAAAAATCGTTGATTACAGTTAAGTTTGCAGTTGGTAGTAGATAACATACATTGTAGTATGGAAAAAGAAGGTTTGATGCTTGTAGTTCCTGGATTGGTCGCACCCATCTATGCTGTGCCCATGTGATGTCTTACCGAGGAATCATACTGATTGTGACAGATAGTACATTAAGATATACTATATAATGTGTATAATCAAAAATAAAATTTGTTGTTCCAAATATAATTATTGGATTTAAATATTTAACTTGTGCTTGAATAAATTAATTACGTTGCAATTTAATTGCGACGGTTTATTACACATTATGCAAACCATTAACAGAGCCACAAATACAGCTAATTTAAATCCATGAGGTGTGCTTTACGGTGTTACGCGTATCGAGGTATTATTGCTTGTATTACATCCGTCTGTTCGAAACAGGATCTGACTAACGTATCACTTACTAAAATCCACCTGCATTTTCTTGTCGCTTATAACTCGAAATATTTCGCCGGATATGCTTAAAGTTACATATTTATAGAGTACATATGACAGAATGACAGATGACATTCTTTTTATGGCACATCGGTGAATCGTAGGAATCTCAGAAACGGAGAAGTCGCGAAATTTATTGAAATAAGAAAAGTCAGACATTTTGGAAAACTGAGCATTCTTGAAACGGAAATGATAAAGTTGGGAAATGCGGAAATCTGCAAATTTTGAAAATCCAGATTTCTACTAACACGAACGTAGAAAAATTTTCGGCAGCTAAAAAGTAAAGAGACTTTGGGCAATGGAAACGAAAGTAGTGAAACGGGAAGTCGGCAAACTTTGAGACAGCAAAAATTTTGATAGTCAGGAAATTTGGGATCAGTGAGAACTGCGAGAGTCAGAAAATTATAAGGAAGTAAAATTGGGAGAAGGAAAATGAAAAATTCTGGTAAACCGTGAAGCTGGTAAAATCAAAAAAATGCGAAATTTGGAAAACCTTGAGGTATATGAAAATCGGAAACATTACGTTCGCCCTTGTGGTTGATATTTGTGTCCCGTTGGACTTTTCAATATTTTTGGTTCGTATTCTCGCCGCGTAGGGTTGGTTTTTGTTGCCATTTTTCGAAAGTTTAAATTTATAAGCGACTTCTAGAGCCAAGCTAACAGCGGCTTTGTTGTTGGCATTAGAAGCGATCGCCCAGGTTATACTTTTGCAAAAGTTTTAAAATCATAAATGTTCTGACAATCTAGTGTTGGTGTCGTGCCAGTGTATCCCGTATTGGGTTTCAAAAATAGCTTATTTATTCCCGAGCAGAGCGGTCAAATTAATATTATTTTAATGATGTACACTTTACAAAAATCCTTATATTATTTGATGCTTTGTAGGCGATGCCGTCCTGTCTTATGGGGCATTCAAATTATCTCGCGTGCACTATGACTTCGCTTTGTCCTGCAGTCGACAAGTACTATTCCAATGTCCACGTAAAGTTCTAGCTAACTGTTAGGGCACATGTACCAGCTTCCCCAGACTGTCCGGTTTTGCAATAATAGTCAGGTCGAACACCGCAAATTGTAAATATTAGAGTATGGCATATTAAAAACAAATGTGCTGAAATAATGTAGCATACATCAAAATTTATAGTACTGGCATGTTCGAGCTAATGATTTAATCATTTCAGCCTCTTTCACAATATGGATGGCCAAGTATAGCATGTTTATCAGCGGTAAAAAATTGGTTTTATGTGTAGTCGCACATATTAGTAAGATCTGTTCATGTTAGAAGAAGCTTTAGGTGTATACGAGTTGAACAAAGCCATTTTGTAACTACTACGCGCAAGTCAACCTTGTAAGCCAAAAAAAAATTGAAAAAAATTTTATGCGTCTTCAAATATCTAAGTGAAATCATCTTTCTATATATAATTGCACCATCTAATATGTTTCGTCATTTTACCAAGCAGACTGAAGCATAGATACATACTGCTCGACGTAATCTCACCATCGTACTGCTTTTGCTAGGTGAGCAATTATCCTGTGTGCAACTGTCCGTATCTCCATGTCGATCCTTCTCCAGAAATACTGTGAAGATTGCAGCGCAACATCGTCTTTTGCTAGGATCACTAAGTAAATTCAGCAGCGCTGGGCCGCTAATACATAATAGGTCGGGCGCTATAGGGTTAAGGATCCGGGCGAATACTCCCAAATTGCTCAATTTTTACCAAACCTGAATTGTGCTCAAACTACTCGGGTCCGCTTCGTCACTGAGAGATATAATTTTCCAATACATGAAATACAAACATTTCAGCAATTAAGTTGTTAAGTGTCCGGCTAAGAGATCACATGTAAGACTAAGCCTAAGTCTTTGATACTGCCTTAACCCTTTCCTGCATATTGCCTCACTTATGATACAACCTATAAATTACCAGACCCCTACCAATTAACAGGGACTTCCCTAACGTTGTCCTTGATTACGCCTTGAACAATACATAATACAATGGTTTTAAGAAATTCGGTGCATAAACGTAAAATCTTGACTATGTTCCGGAGAATTTGTGTAATTACGATCAAATGTCTCAAATTTGCCACAAGGTTATGTAAAGATCATACAATTAAATTTGTAACCCCGTTTAATTAACGCATAATTTTTTCACCATATATGTTTCAGCAAGTTGGCTACTTATTTTAACTGCAACCTTGTTCAGTTTTCGCGGAGTGAGCAAAGTTGCAATTTTTAAGGCTTATATCCCAAACAAGACCCGAGTTGCACGACTTTTTGTAGGCCTTTCCAGCGGCACATTGATAGTACACGGAGCAGTCGTTGGAGTCACCGAAAAAGCCGTCCATTTCTTTGCAATTCGGATCAACCTTTATGGCTGGATCGACCTTCTTATCTAAAAGTTGTTACTATTGTTAATGATAATTTTTGTTTGTAGCATAAAGCCAGGAAGATAATACTAACTAATCAGAATCTCAATCTGTGCAAAGTTATAACTAGTATCCTAGACTTTAATCAGATCAATTATGAGAGTCAAAATCTATAACTTATCAAACTCACATGTATGGTCAAACTGCGGCCTATCGCTTAAAGTAGTGGATCCAGCACCGCCGCAAGGTGGGTGGAGCTGCCTATAAAGCGGTAGGTGCATTGGAGTTCTTAACGGTGTGGCACCCCCTCTAGCGCGGCTAGGGCGCGCGGAAATTTTCCCAATGTTAATTTCACCAATGATGTCTTCTCAGTTGCGCCTTATTAGAATGATTGATGTATGTATTGTTAATTTGTTAAAGTGAAAGACAAATCCACAAAAGTTAGCTCACTAAGCAAGCGTTTGCTGTCCGGAGTAGTGTAAGACAACAGCGCGGCGACTGCCAGGCGTTTACGACACCTATTCTCAATAATCTCACCCGATTCACGTGTTTGTGCGGATGGTACAATGAGTCACTGCGTGATTCTAAGTCGTTCAGTTCTCCCAAAAGGACACATATAAAATATTCAAAATATTTTACGGTATATTCTATGATAACTTGTATACTAGAATCTTGGCGACATGCTAAGTGTATGAATTCGGAGGAATGAGAACCTGTAACGTTAACATACAGTGGAATAACTCATTATAAAATTTATTCCTGTTACGACACAAAGATGTAACTCACCAAAAAATATTTATTAATCTACTGTTCAATAAGGCATAGATGCAGCAAAACTGATAGTCAGATATCTAATACTCACGCTACGAGGGTTAGCTCTATATCAGAACTGCTTACGAATCGTGTACAACATATGTATGTAATCTATGCATATATTAGAATTTCAACAAAAGCATAGTAGCACAGAAAATATAAACACAATTTGCTACAGACCGCATGACACTCGTCCTTTTCGCAACAATCGCCTTGTCTCACCTATTGACATAACTACCTCTACACGAAGAGATACATTTAAATACAGTGAAGATTTGAAATCAGCATCCACAGAAACCTATATGAACTTATTTTGAGCCACAAATCTATTAATATACCTTTAGAAGTGATAATGTCACAGATGGCTATATATGGCGTCGGGCCCAAATTTGACCACAAATACCAATTGACCCAGGCGATCTACATCAAATCTGCTGATACCCTACAGGTAGGCTCTCAAAGTTCTCACACCAAATTTCGTTCGAATCTCGAATCTGACCAAAATTTTGAAAATGCGACCATTTGCTAAAGTCTCTCATGCCCCATAAGGATCCGACCAAAACAATATATGTATCCGTAAATAAAGCTTCCTAGGACGCATATTTCGATATGAAAATGAATCAAATCGGCCCAAGGGTTGCCGAGTTATGACCAAAAATGACCCCAAAAATGGCTCATTTTACCCATGTATTCCTGGGTACCCTCCTTTGACCCATTGTGGTGGGACGTGGGTGTGTCGAATCGGAATAAAACCTCCGAAAGGCACATCTAGAGTATAGCAGCTTTCATATGAGCCCTCAGGAGTCCATATGGGTTTACGTTGAGATAACGAAGTCCTGTTTACAGAGAAAAAATAAACAGACGCCCACCTTTTTCACCAGTGTGCGGTCAAGTGAGAATTCTTCGATTCCGAAGCTAGCGCTTCTCCATCTCCGAATTCAATAAAAACTATTGACTTTGTAGAAATATGACTTTACAGATCAGCATCATAACAATACACAAACTAGTTATATACTCGCGCAGCGAGGGGAAACTGGGCGACTACTACTAGTCTGCGCATAATGACTATTGCAAGGTTCCGAATTCGGCTCTTTATAATTCCAAAATTTGCCAACAGTACGCCGACAAAATGTTAAGGGCACTGATACAGTCATTTTAATCGCATATCAAGCCCGTAAGACCTTTTATATCCTTTTACAATAATCATAAAGGCATTAATAAATCTATACAAATTTATATAAAATTATACAATTTCTTAAAAATTATAAATCAGAAATTTTAAGAAAATAATTGGAAGAGTGATTGTTACGTCATACGCTTCTAGCAGTTGCATCAGTTGATGCATACCATACAAAAACAATTGCTTTTATTGTATTAGATCTCCCACATACGTCTGCCGTGAAAAACCTGCATTTTGCAAATTTAGCTCACTTACCGTACCGCAGATTTAATAATGTGCTCAACTAAAGTAAGATAAAAACAATAAAATCAACGTGTATGAATGCTTGCATAACCGTGTAATTCCATCGTTCACCCCTCCCCCCAAACGCATGAAACTTACTTTAGCAAAATTCGGAAAATGCCATTTTTGGGTATTTTTTAAACTTTGGCTCATAGCTTCAAAACGGCGGCTCTGACAAAAATGCATAATAGTAAAGTTGTAGCTCTCGATGACATAGGATGAAAGGTGACAAGATTAAAAATGGTAGCATCCATTTTTTTGATCTGATATCTGTGGCAAGAGTTACATATAACCTAAAATGTTGCATGACCACAAAAATGCCAAAATCAAAAAGTCTTCAATTTTGGTAGAATTTAGGCACGAAATCGTTAAAGCAGTATAAACGCAAAACTAGGTGTACAATTGCATTTTTTACGCCTCGAATAGGAAAATAGCGAAAATCCTTTAACCCTGTGAATAGTTATGCGACCAATAGACGGACCAAAAATTTTTTTGTCTCAATTGTGCTTTATTTCGGGCAACCGCGCTCGCTGTGCACACCCCGTTTCCATAAATAAGGGAATGTTTATAGCGTAATATCTAGTTTGTATTGTTAATATGCGTTGAACACGAATATTCTTATGATGAAACCAGCGCACCTGATCGTCTTATCGCATTGCTGTACATTCGTTAAACGCTGAGTTATCACGCTGATTTCCATATGTTGAAACCTATCGTGCGTAATAAAAGAATTTTTGTCTCAGTTGTGCTCTATTGGGGAAATCTTCGCTCGCTGCGCTAGCTCCATTCCAATAATTAAGGGGATGTTTATACCGCTAGGGTATCAGCGGAGCATCTAATTTGTATGAATAATGTGTGTGGATTATGAATATTCATATGTATGAAAGCAAGATTCACCTGATTGTCATGGCGCATTGCTTTATGTTCTGAAAATTGTGAGTTATCACCACAACAAGTACCTATATGTTACATGCTTTTGTGCCTAATAACAAATTTATTTTAAGTACCACGCTGCTGTGGTACCTAACTTTGAGACAAAAGGCTTTATATACATATACAAACTGTTTCGTGAAATTTCGTATGTGCAATAATACATCAATCTCATGAAAATTTACAATGTACAAGTGATGATATAAACATTTGCTATTTCAATTTGAAAGTTACTGCCTATACAAAATTGCAACTTGATGAATTACATGGAAATGCGGCTTTTGGTGAAACATATAACACTGGACATTTCACTATTATGTGGCTTTTATATTATCAAGTATTTATTACGGAATACACTTTTAAATCGCCGGCGTTAAAACCTGCTATATTAATTCGAGAATACTTGAATATTTACATCTAATCTAGTCATATATTTTGCCACCGTAGAAATGGATTACACTAAATACTCAAAGGGACAGCTGCAACACGGACAAAACATCTGGGTTAAGAAAGAACATCATACCAGGATCTTCTGTACCAGGAGGACAATCAACTTGCTCGAAGTCAATCGGTTTGCTATTGCTATAACATCCACTAAGCATCGGTGGCGCATCGGGTTGCCATCCGTATTGACACACGGAGGGATCTTCGGCACAGAAAGAGGTGTGAGCACAGACGCCAGGACAAAGACCTGCTTTGCCAGACCAACCGTTTTGCGATATTTCAAAGTCAGCTTTAGCCGTCAAGTCAACAGATTGAATCATAATTGTCCGCTTGTATGCAGGACAGCCTTCCTTACCGTTGCATCCAGCCACTTTGCCATTAGATCCAGCTTCAATTAATGTGACCTACAAGGTTCACACTTAAAGCTAAATTTGTGCTGAAGAGAATATCATCCAATGACATTACCGAAGTAGCAAGTGTAATATTTCACATTACTTAGAAGACAGTAATGCAATCCCAAGCAATAGATGTTTTTAAATTTGGTATACTTACTTGGAAGATATGTTAGTGGCGGAGAAGTTATCTTAGCACTCACTGGCGGTTGTAGTGTTTTTGTCCCTGTTTAATAGTACTCGGGGAGCATGCGGCGGTGGTGGAAGGTGGGAGCAGGGCAGAGACGTTGCGTGGCGGGGCGAGGCAGAGTCTCCTGCGCCGCTTCTCATAGAAGTAGGGTGATTTAGCGAGCTTACTGCTTGGCCATGATACACTAAACATATTGTATATGCTAGTAACTTCTACGAGTATCGTGCAAATAAGAGTAAGCAATAATATTCACGTCTATATTCAATAGTGGTTACAAATATATTTGTAAAACTTTCGTTTCTAAATAGTTAACAAGTGCTACGAAGTTGATGAGCCATTGTCGTCGTACTCCGCAGTCCAGTCACATATTAAGTGCGCCCAGCACGACACGATTTCAATGACATATATAGCATGTTAAAAGCTTCGTTTCTGCGGTCATAAGAATCACCCAATACATATTGCATCAAAAACTAAATATAGTTTAAAGTTAAAATTATAAACAAGCTTCTCATTTGCAAAAGAACAGTAATTTATCAAATTGGAACGCTAAAACACTAGAAAACGTCCATGCTTTGTATAAATATAAAGCATAGTAATGCAATATTGATCGGCTGGTGCGACCCATACTCGCTGCCGACTATAACCTGTGTTTGCATTAGTTAGTCTTTCCTCTGGATAAATGATTGATCACGAAAAAGTGTTAACAGTAAAAATTTGTAGAAGAGTACGACACTTGGTTACACTCATATGCTTTCCCTTATCCGATGACGCGGTCGTTTTCGACCGACCCCGCAAGAATTGCAGAGAGTAGCCAACCTCTGGTGTGGAAGTATCGGGTACTCTCAACTCTCTGGTGTGGGAGCATCCGCTACTCTAAATATTTCTTGGAAGATACCAGTTATTAAATCGCCCATACCCAGTATGATTATGGCCGCAGTAGAAACAGTCTGGAATAATTGCACTTCCTCTAATCTCACTGGTTATTGGAGACCTAATATCTGATATTCGTCTGGTAACTTTGGGAGAACATCTTGCAAGGCTCGAGAGGTAGGTGCAAGCCGACCATACTCACACGTCACATACGTCACATACGGCAGCCTACATGAGTATAAACGAAAGTCATGCACTTCTACATAGATATATAATGAACTCTTGCCAAAACTTACTTTGAAGCATTGTCCGCAGTTGTTTTGATAGTCAAGTGCTGCAGCTGGACAAGGTACTTCGGGTGGTTGATCTCCATTATAACGGCAATCGACTTGTAGATCTTCGAGAGGAACCGGGCCTCCGCATGCTCCATAGTCAGACTTATCCTTGGTGCTTAAAAAAATATGACAATCTGCGTCTCCATGTTTTCCAACGGAGAAACGCACCAAATGAGCGCTGAATACAAAAACTGTTACAAAACCTAACCAAGAGCCGACATGTGAACCCATTAGTAAATTTCTTAATTTAGCACAATACAAAATAGACACAATACTAACGTTATTTTAGAATATCAGATAGTGCAGATTTTTCAAACCAGATATTTCGATTCGTATTTTGCTAAGATAAAACGTTAAAATTATGGTATTTGATAATCGTGCTTTCTTTTATACTTTCTTTGCGCTTAATTTTTTCAACAATTCGGACATTTAACAAATAATGACGTGGGGATGCCAAGAGCAGGATTTTGCTCTTTATTGTCTCATCGGCCCATGTCAACTTTAGAGGCCGTCTCATCAATAAGGATGAGTAATAACTCAAAGCATGAAACATTAATGTAAAACATAACACATATGGAAACATTATCATGGTCCCAACAAGAATTCACTCTACTGAGTTGATCCCCTGATAATGTAGCTGATAAGCAGATTTATAGCAAGCAAGCAATGTCAATAGTTATATAATAAGGAGTGGATTTTTGTGACGTTCGAAGCGCTTAGCAACGGATATAGTCGTGAATCTTTTTGCTAACTATCATTTCATATTGTATCCGTTATAATATATCACTGTTTTCTCAGCTGGCTGCTGTGTGTACTGAATACATTGTTCGAATACCATCCAAATGATTTCGACTGTGTTTGCAAAGCTATATTATAACAGTATTCATTGCTCATTCAGTACGAATTCAATATGAAATTTATGATTGCGACATTGTTGCTGCCAAAAAATAGATGCTTCGCTGCAATTGTTTGATTTAGGGATATAGCTTTTCTCAGTTAAGTAGTTCAAACCATTAATTAAAATGATCAAGAGCACCAAGTGACCAATAAACAATCAATAATTGTAAAGTTTGCACCACTGAAGCTTAAGCCAAGGCCGTTTATGTTTCTCCAATAAAATTGATAGCAGCTACAGTTATTCATATATTGGTCAAAGAAATGCTTTCTCGCTCTTATTCCGCAAGAAAACTCAGTGCATTGACGAAGTCGGCAGTATACTGCTATCTCTGTGCTGAATATGAAAGATTATATTCGTACATACATGAAGTCAGAGGTATGGGGGTTCGGCGTCCTAAATGAGATTAGTCAATCGCTAGAGGTGGGGTTGCGGCGCTTTCAATGCCGCTTATAGGTTTTGCGCCTGCCGCACCTTTAAGGGGTCACACGACCTGTCAGGGACGATTGATGCATCTCGTCGAGGGCGTCAACGCCTCAGAGGACTAATCTTCTCGCTCTGCTTCTGTACATGCGTCATTATATTCTTTAGTATAGAGACAAAGGATATATTTAATATTGAGTACGAAATGTCCCAAGTATTGAGCACAATGTTTCTTAATGTTAAGTAGACATTCTTTTTCTTCTGCAACGCGACACTTTAAGGAAATCATTCAGTACTGAATAATATTTAATATAAATTTCTTAATTTTAACGAATATAAATTAATAATATAATATAATTTAACGAATAATATAATAATTTCCATTTTCCATAAGTATCAAGTGACTTTTACGATAAAAGTAATGCAAGTGAAATAGTGCATGCATTATGGTTTTTCTTCTGTCACAATCAGGAAATAAACCATGAATAATTCGTGTGTTTATTTCTGCCGTTGGTATTGTCAGTTTAATGGAAGCGAAGAAAGGCGCTGTGATGTACGAATAGAATTTGTGTACGCCCTCAATCCTTCATTTTACACGTTAGTCCGCGTTCATAAAGTCAAAAGATGAATCAGATAGCTACGTTCATGACCTAAGTTTATATTATACGGAAAATACCACTGGTAATCTCGTTTTTTCGTTTATGGATTCATCAAATTGCGATGTTAAATCGTAAAACAGTGACCGTGAGCTGCACTTTTGTGTTCCTTTTCACATGGGAAATCGTGATTTGCTCAAGTTCATCGCTTTTACGATCGTTGACTTTATTAAAAAATGTAAGAAATGAAACCTAAAGAGGACTCACGCATAATGTAATCGCTGTGGTTCTAAATAGCATTTTTCAGTATCAATGGCTCTGTCTGGATTTAGAATCAACTGAATAAACCCTCTCGGCAGCTTTTAACGCCCAAAATCCATGTCTGAAATTATATTAACATTTAAAGTGGAATATATTTCTATATATATGGAGAACTTTTCTTACCTAATACAGTAGTTGAAGTTACTTCTTATTATACGGAAAAATTTTCTTCATAAGTAGAAAATCCTTCTTTGCTAATGGTATTAGTCAACGACTTATATATTAGCATCTTCTTGCTAATATTACTGTTATTATAATAAATAATCCTTCACATGTAGAACTAAACTCGTAAAGTAAAAATTGCCTGAATGGAATGAAAATTTGTAGTGAATATTCTGTACTCATTTCTTTTAGAAAATTTTTTTAGATTTTCGCATTTAGAGTGAAAAGATCATTTCCTATATATAAAAGAATAATTTCCCCAAATTCAAACATTTCCTTAGTGTCAATAATAATATTCATTTACATTTGCTGGAGAGTAGTGCAGGATTAACGTCATTACGTATATATATATGCTAATATTAAATAACATTTTGACGAAAATTGATAAAAGCAAGGGTATATATGCCATCACAAAGAGGCAACGTCACTGAGTGACATTTAATACTGGTAATTTTGTTTTAACTTATTTTCACGTGAACTGCTGTACAAACGATTCAGAAAATCTTGAATTAATATTTAACTATATGTTTTGATAGCATGGACTTGTCCTCTATTCCTGTATTTGTCCTCTATTTTGAAACTGTTCTCTATTGTCGTCTATTTTGGGTGTTGTCCAATATATCTTCTATTTCGAGCGGAGTCGAACAAATGGTTTTCGACCAATAATTCGTGTCAATAAATAGAATCTCAGCCTGTAGTTACTGTTTGCCTGTTAATATTCAGTTAGTATTAAGTAGATTGTAAAAGTCCTTGTGCTTGGCACCAGCCCCAGCAAAAATTCCGAATCGCGGCACCCTCAGTATTGATAGCTTAATGATTTGCGGCATGGCATGTATTCATTACAAAGAATACTTGCGCTGTGAGGAACGGTTATATTACTTGTAGTGTCCTCATTTCAGGATCCTTAATAAACCAAACAATGCAATTGATTTAAGTGCAACGCTTGTGGCGCTTGGTGGCGGAAGACTCATCTGCTTGAAGCTTTGCATAACCTTAGACTGAATATGAATTTAGATGCTTACTTTTTAATTTTCTGATCTGGACTGCAATATTATAAGCTCGGTTTTTATCGCTCATGTTTTGCCCT